>JAWQFY010000022.1:0-83934 GCA_037055185.1 Capillidium rhysosporum
TTTTACTACTATATACTAATAATTTATATTTATTAAATATTTATTTATTTTTATAATATAATTATAATTATTTAAATATTAATATTTAAATAGTAAATATACTTTTCTACTTAATTAATTCTTTTTTTTAGATAGTTTTAATAATATAATTTATTTTAAAAGCTTTAATAAGCTTATAATCTATTTAAATTTATAAATATTTTAAAATTTTCTTAACAAGACTAAAATAAGCTAATTGTATAAGTTTATATTTTTTAATATTAAATATTATAAAGTTGTATACTTTTTTATAATAAATAATACTATAAAATATAGCTTTATTTTTTTAAGTATACTTAAATTATATTAAATTTATTTAATTATTTTAAATAAGATATTTTAATATGTATATTTTTTAATTTTGAAATAATATTTTATATAATAAAACACTATTAAAACTTTATTTTTTATACTATATTTTACTAATTATTTAAATTAACTATACATTATTTATATATTAAATATTAAAAGCTTATATATATATATACTTAATATTTATATACTTATATTTACTTATTTTTAAAGTATATTTTTAAAAGTTAAAGTTAAAGTTAAATATTTAATTTTTAAGATTATACTTTAGGTAGTTTTAGTTATTTTTCTAACTATATAAATATATTATATATTAATATAGTTTTTAAATATATATTTGATAATATATATTTTTATAGCTTTTAGTTTTTTTTTACTATTATATATAAAATATAAATATAGTATAATTAGCTTTAATATATTTTTTTTATAATTATATAATTTATATTTTAATATTTTTAATATATATATATTAATATTTTAGTATATGTTTATAATATTATTATAGTAATTTATTATAGAATAAAATAAATAATAGCTAAAAAAAAATTTTAAACTATTTTTGTATAAATTGCTATTAAGTACAAAATTTTTTATTAATATTTAAATTTAAAAAAGTGTATATTTTATATAGTAGTAGGTATACTTTTATTAATATTCTTAATCTTTTAAAAGTAATTAATTTTCTATTTATGATAATAAACACATTTTTAATTAAAAAGTTTTTAAACTAACTTAATATATATTTTAATCTAATAAATAAATAATATACTTAATTTACATTACTAAATACATATATAATATATAAACTATAATATTTAGTTAGAGCTTATAACTAAATAAAATAAATTATTTATAAAAATAATAATATAAATGTTAATGATATAAATATTTAAAAAGTAATAAGACTATATAGCATAGCTTTACTTAAGACTGTTATATACCTCTGAAATGTGTAAATTATTATACCTAACTTAATTTTTTTTGATAAAAGGTAAATTTCTATCTATATAGTTTTAACTAATAGAGACTAACCTTTTAGATGCTTTACATCACTCTGCCTTTTCAAGGTTTAGTTTTTTCCAAAGCAAGGGAAGGGTTCAGTTCCTGGAGTACAACCTCTGAAGTCATTGTGTGATATATTATAATTATTATTAACTTTGTTTTAATATTGGTTATTTTTGGATTAGGATTAATTAAATTATCTACCAATTGGTTTATATTAAAGATAGCAAAGTACAGTCTGTATTGTTAAGTTCTATCCACTTTTTTTCCTTTTCAAAAGTAAAATACGATACTATTTTGTATCCTATAATTATATAAACATACGGTATTATACGTTTCCATAATTTATATACCGTACCAATATTAATTGCAGAACACTAAACTTATAAAATATTCAGTTTCTCTTCGCTAATCCAATCTAATTTTTTAAGAAATAGTATTTTAATTTAGCAGGCTTTACAACAACTATTTCGATTAACTTATAATTAATCGATAGTATACTTTGTAATTTAATTTATACGACTTATAAAATTATTTTTTATACATTGTAAAAGCAATCGATAGATAGTATGAAATATTGGCATTGAAATAGACTATTATGAAAAACCGTTTTTTATTAAGAAATATAAATCAGTAATTACATTAAAAAAATTAAAATTATAGTTAAGTGATACTATAAAACTGTTTAAAATTTTACTTTTATAGCGATTAGTGATAATATTAAGGTGCGAAAAAGCTACAATTGTATCCAGTTGGATCGGTAAAAGTTGAATTTAATTTGCTAAATTTTAATTTTTATTAAAAATATGATCGATAGTAAAGATGAAGAGCTTAAACTTATAGATCTACCAAATTTAAATTAAACATCTGTACAATACCTTTCCAAATATTTTTAATTAAAAAATATTAAAAATAAACTTTATTGGTAATTATCGGTAAATTATATAATTTCAAATACGTTATCAGAAGTAGGTAACTTTTACATGTATTAAAAAAAGATGTGCGAGCGTACAGTTTTACATTTTAAAAGGGAAAAAGTTGAAATTAATTTTGTACTTTTTACGGATCTGATGCATTTATACTTAAAGTTCTAAAACATGTTGAAAATAAGTAGTGTAGGTAAAAACTAAAAAAAGAACATTTACTAGCGTTCATGCAACTAGAATATGTATAAACTAAATATTTATCTAGCATATTATTCAAGAACTAGCGTTAACTTTCAGGAGGGTTATGCAAACCAAGGAAAGCTTCCTAATTTAATAATAAAATAAAGTAAAAGCAGTCACATTTATATTTCCCTGAAACGGATGGAGGGATCGCTTGGAAAGTTAAAGTTTATATAAGTATAAAAAAAATTGATGGAAGTTACCAATTTTGTTAATAAATTTTAATAAGAAGTATTACAATATAATAATCTTAAAAACTTATTAGCAATTTAATAACATGCGTTTTTTTTAATATATAAATTGTAAATTAAATTAATTGAATTTAAATTTGATACCGAAATATTTTAATTTACAAAAAATAGGTTAAGTTCAACTTTCCTTTTTTATTTACTTACTTTTAATAACTTAATAGAAATATTGAATTTTTAATTAAATTAGAGTTAAAAAAATTTTTTTTGTTATTTTTAACAAGTTTTTTTTTTAAATTTAAAAAAAGTGACTGAATTAAAAAAAAAGTTTTTTGTATAAATTTTTATTAATTCCAATTTTATAATTAAATTTTAATTGAAAGGAAAGCTCCTATCAATTACAATCAAAAAAATTTATTAATTTTGACTAAAATATATAATATTAAATAAATGAAATATAACGTGTATAAAGTACAGCTATTAATTTGTAAATCTATAACTTTAATTTAATTAATAAATGTAAAAAAATACCTTATCAGCCATTAAATTTATAAATTACGATTTTAATAACGTAATACGGATTTATTTTAAATTTGAAAAATAATTATAAATATAAAAGATAAAAAATTGAAGAACAAGATATATAAAATAAGTAATTGATATCTGAATCTAATGTTAAAAAAAGTTAATACAAGTATAGTTTAATAATTTATCTTCTTTTTAAAAAAAGGATAGTACAAATTCTAATTACATTTTATTTAATAGTTTACAATTCAATTTTAATTTAATTAGAAATGTATTATATTTATTAAATAATTAGTAGGAAAAATTTTATAAGTTGGAATTAATTTTATAATATATATTTATATATATATATTAAATTTTGATTTTGTTCCATATTTAAAAAATAAACTAATTTTAATAGTTACTAATTGAAAATAATTTAAAGTTTAATTTAATATTTTTTTAATATATATATATAGTAATTAATTTTGTAGCTACTATAAAAAATAAACTTTAATTATACTTTTATAAATCATCTATATATTTGTTATAATTTAATAATACTATTTATCGTTATACAGGTAAATACAAAAAATAAAAGAAGCTATTTAATTGATTTTAAATCTTATAGCTTAAGTAATTTTATTAATTAAATTATCTGCTTATAAATCAATTGCTATAATTTATATTTCGGAAAGCGGCATCGATCTTATAACTGAGGTATAAAATAAAGATAAAAAATTTAAAGTTATACTAATTTTATCCGAATTTAACCTGAAAACGTAAAGTAAAACAAAATGTTCATATTAAAGTTTTGTGTACTACAATGGTATTGTCCTACGTAGCTTAGCATAAGTTGTAATTATTATTATTATTATTATTATTTTTTAAAAAAAAAGATAAAAAGTTTAAGAATTTTAATAAAGTTTTATAATTCTCCTTATTTTAGATCACCTTTAAACTAATTTAGAATGAACTTTATTTTAGCAACTAACTAAAATTATATTAGTGGTGGTAGTACATCCTAAAATATTAAAAGATCTAATTTAGAACTACAAGCTAAGCTTAATTTAGTTAAGTTTTATATTACCCCTTAGTTTAAAAATAAGCAAAAATTGTTTGGTTTGTCATTATATAAAATTTGAAAAGGAAGTATATATAAACTAAAAGTTGTGATATCGATTTTATATAAATCCATTCATCAAATTAGCATTCCATCCAATTTCCAATCCAGCATAATTACGATCTACTTAAACTACTTATTAAAATTAGCTCAAATAAGAAAGTTTTCATTGTGACTACGTAACAAACAACCTATTTGTTAAAAAATATTAATTTTTTAAACTTTGATTTCCTATAAATTGGCTAAACTTTTATACCAACACTTTAAGACATATTCATTTACACTTTAAACATTGATTGTTTCTATCACAAATATGGAATACACTAAAGAAGAGTACTCGAAGTTAGGATCTATATTACAAGCTAATATCAATAACCAGTTACAACAGTTCGAACTTATCGATATAGTTGGTAGAGGGTCGTGCGGTGCCGTATATTTAGCACAACAGATGACTACACCTTTCACTTTATTCGCCGTTAAAACGTTAGCTAAAAGTAATGTAAATCAAAACCAATGTGATGAAATAACTATACACCGTTTAGTTAGTAACCATCCATCTATAGTACAGATGCAGTTCATAATAGAAACTAAAAACATTATTTTTGTTGGATTAGAGTACTGTCAAAGTGGTGACCTTTACGACGCTATAACTTGTGGTAATATGACTAAATGTGTTGAAGATGATAAGTTTTTAAACAACGTATCTAGAGATGAACTGATTCGAACGACGTTCTTAAGTATATTACAAGCGGTACATTACTGTCATTCTAAAGGAGTTTACCATCGAGATCTTAAACCAGAAAATATACTTTTAGATCAGTACGGTAATATAAAGTTAGCTGATTTCGGTTTAGCTACTAAACAAGTGTGGTCATTAGAATTTGGATGTGGTTCCTGTTTCTATATGGCACCGGAAGCGCACAAATCGAAAACTCAACCTAAAAAATTACCTTACTTTACACCAGCAGCTGATATTTGGTCACTTGGTATCATCTTTTTAAACTTATGTTTCGGACGTAACCCGTGGAAACGTGCTACTTCCGACGACCAAGCGTTTATGGAATATATATTTAATCCTAATTTACTTAAAGATATGTTCCCACTATCGAACCAAGGCCATGAACTAGTTAAAAAGATGCTGTGCGTCAACCCTAACCGAAGGATAAATTTAGAAGAACTTATACATCAAATTAGCACTTCAACAAGCTTTGTACATCATAACGTATTACAAACTGTACCTACTAAACCTAACCAAATGGTTGCTACCGATTCAGGTACTGATATCATCGACGTCAAAAACTAACTTTTACATATATTTGACATTTTCGTTAAAACTTACTTTTAAAAGTTTTAAATAATATTCTAAATAAAGTTTTTTCATATTTTCAATTTATTAACAGTACGAACTAAACTTTATTTTTTATAAATTGATTCATTATAATAATAATAATAATAATAATACTATTATTCACTTTACAATAAAGCTAAATTATTAATAATATAAAAATTTAGTAATGGTAACAATATTTACTAAACTTTAGACCGACCACGCTTAAATTGTTATAAAAAAGTTATAAAGTAAAGGGTGAACCGTTTTTTAAATTGAACTTATAGAAAATTTAAACAGTCACCTGCTTATCCGATTTATAATCTTAATTAAATTTCGTTAAGGAATAAAAGCGTAATTCTAATTTTAGTAAGTTATTTTGCTGTCTAAATTTACTTCAATTGGAAATTTAACCGATTTTGCATTTTAACTGCAATTGCTTGAAACTGATGAACAGTATAACTGTTGGACCTGGTAGTTGCCCTCAATACTTAATAAAGTTTACCCTTTAAACCTGGGTCATCAATTTAACCGATAAACTTATCCTAACAAACTTAGAATATACTACTTGTACTTTATAAAAAAGTTCTAACTATTAATGATGTATACCATAAAATTTTAGATGCGTACCGTTAACGAAAACGGGAAGGTACCTATTGTCAATTAGTATATTACATAACTTTGATTGCTTTCAAATTACAACTTTCACAGTTTATCTATATATCGAGTTAGTCTTTAAACTTTAAAAATAATTACGTTGACAGCAATTACCTTATAGCGGCTAATACTTTGTTCAATCAGTACACCACTATAGTTAGAACTGGTACTATTGTAAGTCTTATGCAGTTGTTTTACTTGTACCTCATTTCAACTTAAAATATGTTCTTTTCTCAACAGCAATACCTTCTCTTAAATTTGTAGTCTTTACTCCTCCAAATATCTACTCCTAAGTTTTTTTATTACTTAATATTACATTTCTATATTTTTATACATTCTACAAAATTTATTAATTCTATCTCCTATTTATATAATAATTACTTAATTTCTATCAACTTTATTTTTATAGTATTTTCAAATCACATGATCTAAGCTTTTTGACTTTAACAAAATATTGAGAGTTTCATTATAGTTGCTTTTTGTTAAATTATTAAAAAGTATTACCATTTAGTTTAGTTTTATTTTTTATTTTTTTATACTTTTAAATTTTACATATTTAAAGCTATATTACTATTAATAATTTAAATTATATAAGCAACTGAAATAGATATATAAAGATTAATGCTAAATAATTAGTAGTAATTTAAAAATCCAACTAATTTACTTTAAAATGCTAAGCTAATTATTATATTATTCAGTTTGCTACAACAATTTTAGTTACTAAAATCTATATTTTAGCTTTATTGTATATTGCTAAAATAAATTTTTAAACTAGTTTTTAATTTATAGTAATTATAATAATTTATAGTTTACTTATTATAAATTAATTATAATAAATTAATATTTAATAAATAAAAATTGCAAGCTACCTTTTATTTAAATTTTTATAAACTTTATATTTTAGTATAGCTTTATTTAATTAATTAAAAAAATATACACTATTTATTTAGTTATATATATAATTTTAAAACTTATAAATATTTTAATATATTTAAAAAAATTTAAAAAAAAGTAAAAAATGAATTTTATTTATTATAATAAAATATTTTATTATTAAAAAAAATATTATAAAAACTTAAAAAATATATGTATTAGAGTATTTTTTTAATATTTAAACTTATAGTTTATAGCTTAAAGTATAGTATTTAAGTTTTAACTACTTTATTAAAATTTATAGCTAAAAGTCATAGATTTTTATAACTACTTATAATTTTTTTAAATCTGTTTTAACAATATTTTTTATAAAGCTAAATATACTTAATTTAATTTTATAAATTACTAGTATTTTTTATTATAGAAAAAAAAATTAAGGATAATTTTATATATATTTTTAATATTTTAAGCTTTATTTAAAAATATTTAAATATTAAAATATAGCTTTAATACTAATTAAAAAGTTTAATACTAATATTTTATAATTATAATATATAAGATTTTAATATTATTTTTAGTTATTATAGCAGTATAAATAATAATATTTTTTTATTTATAAAAAATATATATATTAAAATAGGTTAGTAGTTTTTTAAATAAACTTTTTTTTTAAATTTAAAGTAAAGCTATTTAATTAAATCTTTATTTTTGTAATTATATTGTAAAAATATTAATATTAAAGCTATTTTTTATTTATATTAAATATAGATTTTTATATTTTAAAAAGCTTTTAATATATTAAGTATTTTCTATAATTTTAAAATATAATCTTAAAAGTTAACTTTAAAGTTTTACTTTAAAATTGTTTTAATAATATAATTTATCTTATAAGATATTTTTAAATTTTACTTAAATTATAAATTATTTAATTTTATAAATATATAAATAAAACTATAAATTTATATATAAAGTATATAAATATAAATAATATATATATTTTTTATATTTGTAAATAATAAAAGCTAAATACTTTCTAAAGTATAAATTTAAATAATTTTAGTTTTATTATTAATTATATAGCTATATTATATAATAGTATAATTTTTTAATATATATTTAATATTTATAAAAGTAAGCTTTAAATAATTTTTTTTAATTATTAGGCTACTTTTATATTATTATATTTATATAATAGATATAAAATAAGCTATATTTTTCTATCTATTTTTATTATATAAATATATAAATACTATATTAATATTTTATTCTAATTTTAATATATATTATTAATATTGCTATAATAATGTATTTTAAAAATAGTTTTTACCTTTTAAAAATTTTAAATTATTAATAATTACTAGTAAATTATATTAAATATTTTATAGTTTTTAACATAAAATAATAAAATTTTATTTTATTTTATTAGCTTAATATAATACTTATTATTTAGTAAATTAATAGTTATTTATTAAATTTTAAATGCTTATTTTTAATATTTTTTTATAATTTGCTAATTAAAAACTAAAATAAAATAATAAACTTTAATATATTTAAATTTTAATTTTATTATTTTAACTTAAACTAGTTTTAATTAGTTTTATCTATAAAATAAATTTAATATAAGCTGATAAAACTTAAATAAGTAATAATAATAATTATAAATACCTTAATTATTATATATAGTAAAGCTTTTTATTATATACTTTTGCTAATAAATAGTAAGCTTTTTATTTTTTTAAATTTTTTTAAGTTATTTTTATTTATTATTTTAAATATATTAAAGCAGCTTTTTTAAAATAAATATTTTCTATTAGAAAATTTATCTTTTTTATTATTTATATTATAAATAAACTTTTTTATTTATATAATTTAATAAGTTTTTTAATAAAATAATAGATATTAATATTAAATTATAACTATTATTTTTTTCTTTACTAATAATAATTTTAAAATAGTTTTAATACTATAGTATTTATTTATAAGTTTTTCTTATTTATAATTACTGTATTATTATAGTATTTTATATTATATAAACTAAGTATTAGCTTTAATATACTATTTTAAACTAAATATTATATTTACTTTTTTATTATTTAACTTTTAAATTTAGATTTAGCTACTTTTAAAAGTATCTAATTAGTTATTTATAAATATTAAATACTTTTTTATTAATTATTTTTAATTTTTTAATTTAAATATAAATTACTTTTAATAAAATTTATTAAAAGTTTTATATTTTAAAAATATAAATAATTATATTATAATATATATATAATTTAGATATTAGTACTACTTTATAATTTTTATAAATTTATTGTCTATAACTTTTAGCTTTAATTATAAGTATTAGTTATATAATAACTTTTATAAATATTTACTTTATAAATTATAAAATAAAATATTTAACATTTATAATATATAAATAAAATTAAAAATATATATTTTTTTAAATATTATTTATTATTTTTTAAAGTATATTATTATAATAAAATTATAAATATATGCTAAAATTAAATAAAATATTATTATAATATTAATATATTTATATATAAAGAAAAAAATAAAACTTTATTATATAATTATTAAAAAAGTAAGAGAAAATAGCTTATATTACATTATAAACTAATTTTAATAATATAAAAGTAAAATAATATTTATAAAAATTACTATAATTAGATATATATTAAGAAATTATATTATTTTATAGTATAATTATATAATTAGAAATATAATTAAAATTATTTAAAGCTTTATTTTAATATATTATTTTAAAACTTAAAATAATTAAAATATTAATTTAACTTATTTTATTTAATAAAGTATTAAGATATTCTAATATATTACTTTTTATATTACTATAATAATTAAAAATTATATTAAAGTTAATATATATATAATAATTAAAATGCTATTATTAAACTTTTATCTAATTTAAAAATATAATTTATATTTTTTAAATAGTAGAAAATTATTTATAACTTAAATTTTAATTTAATTAAAATTATTTAAACATTTTTAAATTTAGCTTAAAAAATGTTAAAAAAAGTAGTTTACTAAAATTTAATCTATTTATATATATATATTAAAAGAAAAAAATACTATAAATTTATAAAACTAAATAAATAATTTTTTTATTAAAACTTAATTATATTAAGTTTTTAAATTTTCATTAAGCTTTTTAAATAGAAATTAGCTACTTTTAAAAGTAAATAACCCTTTATTTAAATATTTATTATAAGATAATTAGATTTAAAGTTGGATTAAAATATAATTAAAGCTTTTTTAATATTAAGATAACTATATAAATAAATAAATAAATTTAAGAATAGATAATAAATAAGAGAGTAGCTATTTTAAACTAAAACAAAATAGTAAATATTAATAATATTTAAAAATAATGTAGTAGTTTTAATATAAATTTTTATTTATTATATATGTTATAAAAATTAAAGTATTTTAATAGTAATATTATAAGAGGTATTTACTAAAGCAAAAAAAAAATTTATGCTTTAAAAACTTAAAGATTGAAAACTAACTAAAAATTATAAAAAATATTATACTATTTAAATTTTATCTATTTTTAAGTAAATAGTAATATACTTTTAAATATTATTAATACTAATTTTTGCTTTATTTATTAAAGCTGTATAATATTTTTAAATTTAAAAAATTGTAATGTTAGCTATACTTTAGGAGTAAAATATGTATTATGTTTTTATTTACTTATTTATTATAATCATTTTAAAAGCTTTATAATTTATATACTTTAAAATTTATCATTTTTAGTTAAATAAGTTGATTTATGATAAAATAGAATTATTTGCATAAATGGAAAATTACTTTTTTATGTTTACTTTTGATTTTTTTTAAAGTTAGTTAAATATTTTGATTAATAACTATTTATCTTAAAATGATAAGAGGGATAAAAAAGCCTTATAATTATATTTTAGATTTTAGTAATTTAAAATTTATTCTTAAACTATTTCTTAGAATATCAGAAGTTTTTTAAAGTATATAAACACCGTAGCAAGTTGTAAGTGATCACTAGATATTAGGCTTATAAGATATTAGTAGTGAATCCAAATTTAAAAAATCATTAAGGGAAATACACTTTCGATTCTTTATCACTATCCTTGCAGATCAAAAAAAAACTATAACCAAGTTTTATAAAGCAACCGGTAGGTGCTCTGTTTAACTTTTAGCACTTTCCTTTCAATATTGAGTAGTTATGCGCTAAAACTGGGTACATTTAAAAAAATATACAACAAAGTAGCAACAACGGCAGCAGCATAGCCTATATGGGATGGAGTTAAATTAGCTTTTAAACCCACATTTCGAATAACAACTAAATTAAACTGGATTACCCCAAAGTACGTCTATTTTTAATTTATTGACGACTGCGGGTTTTGTTAAAAATAGTAACTTGCTACTTTACCCACAGCTAAAATCGATGCCACATATCCGAGTTTTAATAACCTTGATGTAGATCTTTTAGTTCGGTACTTTTATTTTTAAATATACAACTGAAGCTGTGCTTTGTTGACTCATCATATTTCCTAGCTTTTTATGATCAAGATGCAATTGTTATACACAGTTGAGGAATAAACTTTTGGTAGTTTAACGTTAAAGGGGTGTTAGTAAGTTATAAGTTAAACTTACATATACAAAGAACGGATTTATAGTACATATCAAGTATATAAAATTATTGTGGGAAAACAGTAATCTTTTGATAGTTTACTTTTTGTACGTTAGAATTAAAGTTTGTTTAGCAGCAATAAAAGCATGGCATCAAAAATTTTAGAAACGGACGCTTTATTAGATAAATGCAAGTATACTCGGACGTACACAGATACGAACGACGTTACAATTGAGATAGAAGCGCATGCCACTGTACCAGAAAATATCGAAGAACCACGAACTTTCTACCAAGATTATAGAGGACGGATATTTATGGCAATAGCATGTTACTTATTCTCGATCATGCATTTAGGTACCAAATTATTAGGTAACCTACAAACACCAGTAACTGAGATGTTGTTGTTCCGGTCGGTTGTGACCACAATTATAATTATTTCGCTTATAAAGTACTACGACATCGAAGGTGGTATACTTGGTAAACCGGAGGTACGTAAGTTGTTGCTGTTTCGCGGAATATTTGGCTACGTAGGGCTAGTTTTCTTTATGGTATCCGTTACTAACTTAAACTTGAGTGATGCGGTAGCGTTATCATTCACTATACCCATATTTATGACCGTAATAGCTATATTTTACCTGAAGGAAGTGTGGTCCAGATACGATATAATTGCTATAATTTTTGGTGTAATCGGTATTATCTACATCACTAAACCGGAATCTATCTTCGGTAAACCTATGCTATTTATAACACAAATTTACGACCACCGTACTATCGGATTAATTTGCGCTCTATTTTCCACCTTATTCAACGCTATTGGAAACATTTCTATACGCATAATAGGTAAAAGAGCCCATTACCTACAGATCATACTATACTTTTCAGCGGTACCGATCCTACCAAGTTTAATCGTATGCTACTTTGATCCAAGTCAATTAGAATTGAATACCGATCTATGGACCTGGTGGTGGTTATTTTTCATTACCATAACCGCTTTCTTAGGCCAGATGCTGTTCTCTTACGCTTTACAGATCGATAAAGTTGCTAAACTAACACCACTGATGTTCATACAGGTTATTTTTGCTTTCGTTAACGACTTCTTTCTGTTCAACTTTACACCCTCCTTAACTTCAATTTTTGGTGCGATTTGTGTTGGGTTGTCAATTTATATTTCTACCTTAGGTAAATAAATAAATATCTAGGCTTATAAAAATTCGTTTGTTTTTTAACTTATATCATTTTATCTTAAGCCGTTTGTTCACAAATCGATTTACAGAGCTCTAAAAAATAGCTGGCAAGTTTAAATCTGTTGGAAGGAGTTGGAATATACTCTGCACAGAGCTAAGAGTAAGAAGGTCATGTGAAAAAATTATCCGCTCTGTAGTTAAGCTTTAGGTAGGAACCGTACCTAACCTCTATATAATTCCACAGATAATTATTTTAGCAAATTAAGCAAGGCATGTCCAAGATACAAGTTTATAGTAAACTTGAAGAATTTCAGAATTGTAAATACTATTAATAACAAATAATGTGTGCATTTTATAAGTATCTATTTAGAACTATTTTATTTAGTTTATAATAGTTAATGCTAAAAGCTTATAAGTAATAATATATATATATATGTTTAAAAAGGAAATTTAATACTAGAATAAAAAACTGTTATTCTAATAAAACTAATAGATATTAAATTTTAAAATGTTAGTATTACTTTATTTTTTAAATTTGAAGCTAAAATTTTATAATATACTAATATTGCTAAAATATTTAATATAAAAATGTAAATTCAAATAAACTTTTTTACATTTTAGTGCTTTTTATATATAAACTTAATTTATAAATATTTGAATTATAGGCTATAAACTAAAATATCTAGTTAATATTTATAGCTATTTATAAAAATTTTAAACTAGCTTTACTATATTAGTGATTTTATATTAGTATATATTATATTTATATATTTAGTTTTATGAATATGTTTATTATAGTATATTATTAAACTTTATACTTATTTTTTAAAATATTATATTTTTACTTATAATATATACTCAAATTTATAATTATTAAAATATTAGTTTTTAATTAAATAATAACTTAAGTTATATTTTAAAATTGTATTTAAATTTATTTATATAAATTTGTTAATTAGAATATAAATATATTTTAATAATATAACTATATTTATAGCTTTTATTATTTATATAACTATTAAAGTTAGATATAGTAGTTTAAATAAAGTATAATATAAAATATAATTATTATTAATTTTTTTTTTTTAAAAATCTTATAAATAAAATTTTAAAAAACTTACTTTTTTATATTTTACCTTTACTAATTAATATACAAAATTAATAAAATTTTTAATTAAAATTAATTTTAAAATTATAATATTTATACTAAAAATTATATTACTTTTAAAAATTAAAATTAAAAAAAATTAAATATTTTTTATTAAATATAAAAACTATTAATATAATACAACATCTAGTTTAAAATTCTATATTAAAGCTAATTTTTAAATTATATAGTATAAAATACTATAATGGTATAATAATTATAAGTAATATAAGTTTACCTAAAAAAATATAAAGAAGAGTTAATACAATATTAATATTATTATTAATAAGTAATATAATAATAGTTATAATCTAGTAAGCAATAATACTAATATTTATATTAGCCTTTTTTTAGTAAAATTAACTAGTTTTTATATATAAAATAGTTAGTTTACTATAATATAACTAGAAATAAAATTTTACTAGTAGTAAATATATATATAAAGTATAAGTAAAAAAGTAAATAAGAATATTATAATAACTTTTTATATAAAATAAAACCTTAATATATTTGAAAAAGTAAATTTTAAAAAAGAAAAAATACTATATAAATATATATATAAAGCTTACTATTTAATATTAGGTTAATTATAATAAAATTTTATAATATATATATATATAATTTATTTATTAATAATAAGCTAGGTTTTTTTATCTATTTAAGTTTTAATAGCTTATACTAAATTTAGTTTATAAATATTTTTTATAATTTAGTTAAAATAAGAAAATAAAGTTTAAGTTTTTTTTAAGTTTACTTAAATATTTAAAGCTTTATTAATACTTTTTTAATTTATTATTAATAAATAAATAAAATATTATAATGCTAGTAAATAAAAGTTTTAAAGTTAATAAATATTATTTTTATTAGTATATATATAATATAATTTATTTTAATTACTATTTTTTATAACCTTTTTTATTTATTTTTTACTAGTTTTTAATAAACCTTTATAATATAAGCTTTTATTATATTTATTTATTTATAATATATATATAATATCATTAAACTCCTATAAATAATTATATATATATATTTAACATTTATATTTTACTCTAATTAATAATATAATATATTTATAATTTATATAAATAGTAATATATTAATTATATATGTTATATTTTTACTTTATTAGTTTTAAAATAACTTATAGTAGTAAATTTTAGTTATATATATATAAATTAATTAAATTAATTATAAAAACTTTATAGCCTATAAGTATATAAATTTATATTAGTAAATCTATAAATTAAACCTATAACAATTAAAAAAATTACAAATTTACAATATAAATTTGCAAAATAAAATAGCTAAATTTTATAATAATTAAGTACTAGAAAAAGGTAAATAATAAATAAGAAAAAGTTTTTAAAGATTGTAAAAAAAGCATTAAATAGCAAAATATAACCATTTTTTAAATATATAAAAAAATATAAATAGAAAGATATATTTAATTAAAAATATTGTTTTAAAGTTTAATTAGAAACTAAATAGTTATTATATATTTTATATTATATAAAAGAATTTTAAAGTAAAAAAATTTTACCCTTTATAATATTTTTTTCATAAGATTTCAAAGAGTAAAATAAGAAAGCTATTAAATTATAAAGCCTAATTAAATATAACTAGCTTATAATATTTGCCTTAGTATATTAGGCAGTAAGAAAAAGTATTTTTATAAATATTAAACTACTATATTCTTCTAATTTTATAGTTAATATTTAGTATAGCTGTAAATTTTTCATTATTCTAAAACTTATAAATTAAATTATCTGTATATAAAAAAGCTTTACCTCTAAATTTATTTTTTAATTTTTATAAACTTTTAATATTAACCTTTACTAAACTATTATAAAAAGTTTTCTAAAATTTTCTATAAGTACTACAGTTTACTCACATTGTAATGTTCTAATATTATAGTAAAGTTTAATAGTATAAGCTTTCATAGTAGTAATACTGAACCTGGTATATTTTGACATACATTGCAAGGTAAGGTTTGATTAAGCTAAAAAATGGATAAGGGTAGCTTGCTCCTAGTTAAGAATACCTCTGTTGCATATTGATATTAAAATTATTTTAATATTTTTTCTTTCTTTAAAGTTTCAAACTTTTTAATTATTAAAATAAAATTATAAAAAACAGCTTATTATATTATCAATATTATTTTTGTTTACAAATTTTATTAAGTAGTTAAATAAACCGATAGTGTTTTTAACTTTAATCAATTTATCTGTTAGATAGGTTTTATTAATAAAATCGATAATTTTTAATAGCTTTGTTTCGAATTTTTATAATATATGTAAGCTATTAATGGTTTATAGTATATAAACTGTTTGGCAGTTTAGAATCGAATATCGATTACTGCAGCGAAGCCTAGTGTATCTTTAGATTTAGAGCATAGCTTTATTGACAGTTCCTAGCTAAAAAGATACTTAGAAACTTCGATTTTAACAGTGAATTTATATACCAATTCAATTTCCTTAAAAAGCTTTTAAATAGCTTTGTTCTTTGACTTAAATGAGTATATATGTACTCCACCTTTCTTTAAATTTCGATAGTATATAAATGATACGTATTTTATTAATAATAAACATCTAACAATTGAGTTTATAATATAGATTTTGATTAACCAGTTTAGATCCGGGTAGTGCTGTTATCATAACTTTGACCAAGATGATCCTGTTTGAGAAGTGATATGTATACATCTATTTAGTATTTTTAGAATAATTAGCTTAGGGACATTGTCGTTAGTATTTAGAAAGTTTAATGAGTTTCTATTAAGCCTTTAGTAGTTTTATTTCTAGAGCTCAAGTTAGTAAGCAAGTATTTTCCTTAAACTATCCGCCCAAGAAGATAAATCCAAAGTTGCCCAGGACATAGAGTGCCAGGACAGCCCACTCAGTTTATAATACATTTAGAATCTTTTATACCCAAAGATTATAATATGTACTATACTTACTATTTTTTTTATACATTTTTTCTGACTAAATTGAAATGCATAGAAAACGATCTTGTTTGAGCAAGTACAATACCAATTTTTGTACGGTTTGTTTCGATCAAGTTCCGATTTCTTTGTTTTTGATATTCTTTAAATTTAATAGAATAGTCGTATAACTGATACAATTCTATAGTTGAAATATTTTAATTATCAGTTTGATATCTGTCAATTTATATAAACCAATAAAAATGTATGTCTTCTACTGTATTCCTACTAAAATTGACATTTTTTCAACAATATAAAAATTAATATAAAACTGAAAATATTATTATACTTTTAATCAAGAATATACTTCTTGTGGAGCTCAAGTTATATCCAAAAACCTGCTTACTACCTTTACCTGAAAATTTTAAATATGTACCTGTTCCTTATTTTCCACTAGCTTCCTCTACAAAATATTCTACAGTTTCTACGCTACCGCTTTAATAAGTGAAAATTTACAAAAATGGAATATGCGCTTTGGTTGTAAAATTGGATATTGAGTCACGAAGTTGTTTCGATAACTACAGTTTTATTTCTTCTAAAATATAGCAAACCAGAAAGGCTTACACTTATCGTAACAAATATTTAAAAGCTCAGTTTAGCTAAACCGACCATTATAAAAAGAGTTTATAGTTTGTCACTTTTAAGTCAAATAATAAAGCATATAAACCCAATCTTGAAATCTAATTCACAATTAACAAGATGACCAACTTAGAAGTAGCTAGCTATGAAAGCGTAAAGAAGGCAGCCGAGCGTATTGAAGGAAAGGTACATAGAACTCCAGTTTTGACCAGCACTACCATTAATGGAATGGCTGGTGAAGGTATTAATTTATTTTTTAAATGTGAAAACTTTCAAAAGATAGGGGCTTTTAAAATACGTGGAGCCACCAACTTCTTTGCACAGTTGATCGAAAATCATGGTATTGAAGAGCTAAGAGCGCGTGGGGTAGTAGCACATTCCAGTGGGAACCATGCTCAAGCAGTTGCATTAGTAGCCTTACAACATCAAATCCCAGCCCACATAGTGGTTCCAAAGAACACCCCAAAAGTTAAGAAGGCAGCGGTACTTGGGTATAAGGCTAATCTGTACGAATGTGAACCTACCAACGAATCTAGACAAGCTACTGCAGACGAGATTATTAAAGAGAAGAATTCGTTCTTTATACCACCTTTTGATCATCCCTATACTATAAGTGGTCAAGGTACTGCCACTTTAGAGTTGCTTGAAGAATGTGAGAAAAATGGTTCGCCGTTGGATGCGGTTATTATTCAAGTAAGTGGTGGTGGTCTCCTTTCTGGAGGCTGTCTAGCTACTAAAGGATTTAATCAAACCAACAACCGTAACGTACTAATTTTCGGTAGTGAACCTACAGAAGCTGACGATGCTCACCAATCCTTCCATACTGGTACTCGAGTCGCTTTAACTCAACATAATACCATTGCCGATGGGTTAAGAGCTAACATTGGTGAACTAACATTCCCCATTATTAAGGAAAACTGTAAAGATATTCTCCTGGTGACAGAAGAGCAGATAATTGCGGCAACTCGTCTTATTTGGGAGCGTATGAAAATTGTGGTAGAACCATCAGGTGCTGTCCCATTAGCCGCTGTGCTATTCAACCCTACTTTTAAAGAAAAATATCCACATGTTAAAAACATTGGATTAATGGTATCTGGAGGCAATATTGAGCTTTCCGATTTCTTTGCCTCTTTAGCCTAATAATTTATTTAAATGCTATATGTTATATACTGATATATACAGCTTTGAGCTTGACTATTTGTATTTGAAATAAATTAATACTAGGACTCAAAAATACTAGAAATTAAAAAAAAAAGTTTAAATATATATTTGAATGTACATATGTATGTAAATTTTATGAAAGGGATATAACTAGTAAATAGGCTTTTAACAAGCTAGAAAAAAACAAACTGTTAGTTTAAAAATACTCAATTCTATTATTAGAAAAAATACATTCGATTTGAAAGGCTTTTAAAATGTAAACGTTTGTTCATAGGGTAGAATTCAGAACCACAAAGGAATAGGTGTGGATGTGCACCCAATGGATATTAAACAGCCCCTAGTTCTTATTTTAGAGTATATTACTTCTTCATTAGAAAATGGTAGACAATTAATCATAGCATACCTTAATAAAAGCTTTAATTCTATTAAGCTATCTATATTAACTAAATATATTTTTTACAAGGGTTCTAGATGAAATGTTAGCTAAATATGAAGAAATTGGGACTTATCAACTTAGACAGAACCTATAGGATAAAGGTGAACTTCTATTTAAGAAATACGAGAAAATATATTGAGGGGGCTAAAAGCATCAATCGTTATAATCTAGGAAATGAATTAGAAAATTATAGCAACTTAAAACGATATAATCTGGAACTTTTTATATAGAAAGAGGTAAACAATTAAATTTTGAGTGATGATAAGTTTTAAAAAAGGTATGTTTAAAAATAGCTGTATATAATGGTTTATATTATGAAATTGAAGACTTTTTCCATCGCTTGATTCACCTAAGAAATTTAAAGCTAGTATAGATATGCTTTACCCTCGGGATAAAGGTTGGCTGATTTTAGAAACAAGACTTTGTTCTACCTCAACATCACCAGCTATATCTTTTTAACTAACATCTTCCAGATTATCCACCAAAATTTTAATATCTTAAATCATCTATGATTATACATCTTAAATTTTCTTTGCCTGCTCAAGTAACTTATTTTACGGTTTTAAGAATCTATTAAGCTTTGATTTTAGTTGCTCCAAGAGCGTTGATCTTAAAGTTTTAAATTACTTGATTAACAGAAAGGTTTGGTTGAAGCTAAAACAGTTGAGTTGTTTGTTTTCGTATTCAATTGATCTTTTAAAAGTAATTGGAACAATCTGGTAAAACTCACATCAGGATTTATCAATATAGTCATCCTTGACCAGTAGAATAGCTTCAAGCAACTTAGAAAACTTTTTATCCTTATTAGAATGAATATTTGAATTTATTAAATATAATATTTATCAAGCTAGCCAACTCTTAAAGGGTTGTTTATAATTAGTACTATAAATTCTTAAAACTTCAGTTTCAACCTAAAAATCAACTATATAAGCTACATATTTAAAAACTTATTATTTTGATTTACCCTTCATCAATTTCCTCAGTGTACTTAATTCAATTCAAATATTCAAATTGTTCTTTAACTATAATCTTAAAGTATTAATCTATCTAAATGGCTTGTAGATATGCATTAATCTTCAACATTTTATATGTTTATCTAACTTATTTATTAGATGAATTCCATAACAGTTGCAATATATTGATAAATATAAAAAGTATTCAGATACATAGTAAAACAATAATAATTTATATAATAACTTCTTATAAAAATGAATTTAATTAATTTAAAAGTTAAAAAAAAATTAAAGTATTTTAGATAATAATATTTATATTTTATTAAAAAAACCTATTTTCTAAAATAAAACCTAAAATTATATATTAATATAAATAGTTTTTATACTAAATTACTTTATTTTAATATAAATTTATTTTTTTATTTTTTTATTTTTATTAAAATAAATTAAGCTTATATAAAATTTAATATAAAAGTAAATAGTAATAATAAATACTAATATAATTGGATAATAAAAACTTAGTAAATTAATAATTAAAATACTATTTACAAATATTATATAATATTTATTTTTTACTTTTATTTTATTTTATGTATTTAATTATATTAATACTTATAACTAGTTTTATACTCTATTTTTATTAATAACTAAATTTTACAGTTATAATTATTAATTTTTTATTATTATATTTATATTTTACTATTATTATTAACTATTATAGTATTTTAACTAATTATTTTATTTTATTTTTATTACTGCATTTTAGGTTGATTACTTTTTTATAACTTATATATAAATAATAATAATATTTTATTATTACTACTAATACTTTTTTATTAATTTTATTTTATATATATAATTATATATACTTTATAATTTTATTAATACTTTTAATATAAAAATTAAATTCATTTAATTAATATAAAAGTATAAAATATTAATTAAAATTAAAATTTTTATTAAAACTAAAATAAATTTAATATCAATTAAGTTTAAAGTAATTGCAATATTACTTAAAATAAAATAAACAAATAAAAAATAAATTTATATTTATATAAATAGAATTAATATTTTTAAGCTTTTTTTAAACTAAATTATAAATATTTTAAAATATTAATTTTTAGTAGTTAAAGTTTTTTATTTTTAATTTTAAAAAAATTAAAAATAATCTTTTATATTAGCTATTAGTGAAAAGTAATTAAAAAATTAAAAATAGTATATTTTAATAAAAATTTATGCTAAATAAATAATAAATTAAAATAATTATTTAATTAAATCAGTTATTTTAATAAATATAAAAATAATAAAGTATAATATTTTTAAAAAGTTTTAAAAAATAACTATAATATTACTATTAATTTTAATATAATTAATAAATTTAAAGCTAAATAATTACTTTAAATAACTTTAACTTATTTTTAGTTAAAAAATATTAAATATTAAAACTATATTAAAAATTTTAAAAACTATTATTTTAGTTTTAAAAAATAAGTAAAATATAAGTATAAATTTATTTTTTTATATATAATAATATATATAGTTATATTTTTAAAATAATAATTAATTATATTTTAGCTAATAATATTATAAAATAAACTAGCTATATAGTAAAAACTAGCTTATTATTTAAATTTTAATTTAAATTAAAAATATTTAAGCTACTTTATAAAGTTATATATATTTAAATACTAAATTTTATTTATTTTTAAGTATAGTATATTATATTAAATTTAATAAAGTAAGTTTTTTAAATACTTTTTATTTAAAATAAACTAAAACTTATTAGTTTTATTTATAGAAATTTAAACATTTTTTTATTTAGTTAATTTTAAATAATTTTACAGTAAATTAGACTTAAATTAAGCTAAATTTAAATAATATATTTAAATTATTATAATAAAAATATAGTAGTAATTTTTTACTTTAATTTTGTAAAGTGTAACAAAATTTAGTTTTATATTTATACAAATATAAAACTGCTAGTATAATAGATTTAATTTTAAAAAACTTATATATAATTATTATTATCTTTAATTTTTTATTAATTTTTTTTCTAAAAGAGTTATAAAAGTAAAATATGTATAACTTAAGCAATAAATTAATAATTTATAGTTTTAATTAAATTATAATATTTATTTTTTATATATTTTTTAATTTTAAATTTTTAAATTTTTTTAAGCTTTATTATTTACTACTTTTTATACTTAATTTCTACTATTTTAAAATTTCAAATTTTAATATTTTTATATATTAGTTTAAAAATATAAGTATTAAAAAAAGTATATAATTTATTAATAAAATATATATTTTTAATTATAAATAATATAGTTTAAAATTTTAGTTAAAGTAATATAGTAAAAATATATAATTATTTTTATTAAAAAAGAAAAAAACTACTTTTATAAAAATGAAGTATAATTTAATTATAAATATTTACTAATTTATATATTAATTTACTAATTAAACTTACTTTAAATTATTTTATTATTTATAAAAAATTTAGCTTAAATTACTTTATTAACTATATATATTAAATATATTGAATTAATAAAATTAATAAAAAATGAGCTTTTTTAATATTTTAATATAATTTTTATTTTAGCAAATTAATTTAATTGATATTAGTAAATAATTATTTTTAACATTTTTTATTTTTATACTTAATTATATATTTTAATAAAAAATTAGTCTTCTTATTAAACTTTATTTTTATAATTGGTTTTATTTAAAAAATTATTTAAGTTTACTAGTTGTTAGATCTACATTTTAAAAATAATATATATAGCTAAAATATTATATAAAATCTATAAATTTAAAGCTTTTTTCTTATAAAACTATAATATTTAAGTTATAAACTATATACCTTTAATTATTATAAATATATATATAGGAATTTAATTATATATTTCTCTCTTTACTTTAGTATAGTTTGAAATATAAGAATAATTCTAATTTTCAACTATTTATTTGCTTCAACTTTGAAACTTATTTTAAATCAATTTCCAAGAGCTAGCAGGTATAAAGTACTATGTAAATATACATATATATATATAACAAATATATAATTTATATGTATAATAAATACCAAAGGAGTAAATATTTCTATAAACACTAATATATAATTTATTTATTGATTTAAAAAGAGTGTTATTTTCAAAATAAATGTAAAATGATATAGCTTTTTTTTATACATAATTTATTTTAGTAAGTGTAGATGGCTCCTCTTTGTATTCAAGTGCTTTAAAAGCAAAACTATAACTACTATACATGTATAAAAATCCAAGGAACTTAATTGCTAGTAAATAACTTTATAGGACTCGGATTCCATATGTTGTTCCTATATCGCAAGTTTTGAGGTGTAGACCAATTAGGGTACGTTTTTGAATAAAAGAGTTTTAGTAATAAATTGAATTAATTAAAGTTGCTGTCCGAAAATATTGTCAGTTCCGAATAAGTAAACTACACAATAAAAGTATAAATAGGTGGCAGCTAAAACTTAAAGCTTTATCGACTATTCAATATATATAACTAATACATTCAACTTTCTTATCTTTTTAATATTTTTACCAACTATAATAATACGATGCAATTTTCGATTTCCCAACTATTAAGCTTATTTGTAGTAGCTCTACTTGTTCCTAGTTACCAATGTGAAGTTAGTGGTAGTACGAGCCACATTATCAAACTGAGTAAAAGTCGTAAAGTTAGTATCTCCAAAGCCGACGAAAGTACGATGGCCGATCTATTAGAAGTAATTGACAAATGGGATGGTAGTCAATACTCTAAGAAACTATTAGCTAAGATGAAAGAAAAAGCAAACAAGAATCACAAAAACAAGGACAACAAATCTAAAAAGGACAAAGCTAAAGATAAAGTTAAAGAGTTGGAGATGAAAAAATTAAATAAATCTAAACGACCAGCTAGAATCGCTTATTTACGTCCTTTGAAACGTAAATCTACGAGATGGAGTAGACTCGTTGCTCGTAAAGGTAAATGGACTTATGGGGCTATCCGTGTACAGGATAAATGCCCTAACAATAAGCAGGTAGATAAGAAGATCATTAAGGAAGCTATGTCTAAAGCGGTCAAATCCGGTAAATATTATTCAGTTAACTGCGATGGAGATATCTTACAAGTAGATAAACTATCCAAAAAATAATTTAAATAAACGTTTCTATTTTCTATCGGCTATACAACTTCGTTTTATATGAATTTAAAAGTACGATCTATTCGTATATATCGACAAACTGACGTATAAAGTATCATTATTTGAAATAAATTTAAAAAGTTAAAGAAATTATCGATAAAAGTAAAGGTAACCAGCAAAAATATTGGTGGATTAAGTTTAATGACTAAATCGATTTGTAAAGCTTTAAAGAACGTCTGATTTATGGAAATGGATAGTGCTATTTAAACAAAAGTTTCTATTTTTATAAGTAATAAAAAATAATTGGTAGTACGTCAAGAAATAGAGTAGAATACAAATTGCATGAAATGAACCTACTACCAATAGTTCGAATTGAGGAAAGTCGAAAGTAAAGTATATATTAAACCTACTTACATCATTTTCAAATTATCAACTTATATAAATATTAAAGAAAATGGAACGGTTCCCAAATATAGACGATCCGATAACATCTAGATTTAGAAAATATATTGTATTTAATTAATTTCCATTAACTAAAATATAGAGCTTTAGGATCACCAAAATGTAAGTTAGTTATGGAGCCATTTAAAGCAAGCTAGCCCTAAGTGCCCAAATATACCGCTTACGTTTAAGTTAGCTAATATTTTATCATATATATGGTAGTAATAAATGTATGTAAATATTATATGGAATAATAATAGCAACTTGGTACCGATATTTAAGTAGGAGGCGATACGTATAAGGATACTACCTTTATACTTTTAGGAGAAGGTAATAGGCTTGGCTAAGAGTGTTGGTCTATCATTTTAGTGATTAAATTCTACACCAATTATTATGTCTCAGATTTAGACATTTAAAAGTATTTGAAAATGAAAGCTATAGTTAAAGTTACAAAATAAGCTGTTGTAAAAATACGTGCCAAATTATGAATATCTTTTTTAATAGTTGAATTTATTGAACAAACTTATGCCTATAAAATTTTAAAAAAAGTTGCTTAAATATATTTATTTCGTGTAAATAGAAAGTTTATATATCGAACTATACTAGTGATAGATTTACTTTATCGAATTTTATAAACGTTTTGGTTGTATAAGATTTAAAATTTAAAAATAAAAAAAGTATTAGAAAAAAGGTATACAGCAATCAATTTAAATTAAAATTTAGTAGGATCAAAATGGCGAATTTGTTATAAGTTTGGTTAATTTTCTCAATGAAATTTTGGTGGATTTAAGTAGTTAAAGCACAAAGCTTTTAGATCCCACCTTCAAACGATTAATTTGTCTATCAAAGTATTCTAGGAAGTTTACCTTATAAAAATTTAATAGCTTGATAAAATATATAAAAGTGGTAAACGCTGCTTTTAAACCGATATAAATTACATTTCGATATGTTAAATAATTTTTTATATACATTGGCAATCTGTGTGAAACGTATCTTTTATTGGAAAATATTCATTATTAGTATAAATTAGTAATTTTAGAACTCCCAGATATTGAGCAGAGGTAGACAAAAATTCACCCTACCTACTTATACCAAATTTATACTATATTAATAGCAGGTTTGTATATATAAGCTATAAACATTTTGAATATTCCAACAACTAATACAGTATATACTTTAATTTGTGGAAATGTTTGCTGAAAAAATTATACTTTTTCCTTATACATTCATTAATGAGAATAAATTAAAATTTGTTTTTAGCTTATAAAAACAAAGAATAAAGTGTTGTTTATAAAAATCTGACTGCTTAATAATTCTAATTATTATAAAACTACTCCTTACTTATAAAATTATTAGTTTTATTTTAATTTTTTTAAAACTGTTTAGTTTGCTAAATATTAACTTAAATAAAATTAAATTAAATTATTTTTATTTTTATTATTAAACTAAAATATAATAAATTATTTTAATAGCTAAGATTAAATAGATTATTATATATATACAAGTAATAGTAGTTTATTTTAATTCTATTTAAATATAATACTTTTTAAAGTTTAAAAAAATAACTAAAGTATATTATATAGTCTTTAGTATAATACTAGTAGTAATTTTTATATTATACAGCATAAAATATTGTAATGTAGAGATAGTAGCAAATATAAGTATTTATACAAAGAAGTTAGTAAATAGTAATAGAGTAAGATTGACTTTATTATTAATTATAGTAGTAATAAATATAAATATTTAATAAGTAATATAGATAAGTAAAATTGGTAGTAATTTAGCAGTAAAATTAATATACATTTATAAGTAATTTAGATTATAAATAATAATAGCTACAAAAATTACAAATTAACTAGTAATAAAAAGTAACTAAATCTAATATATAGAATTTATAAAAGGAAATAAGAGTATTTATAAATTTGAATAGCTTTTATATTTCCAATAAAATAATATAATAAAAATAATATAAGAATAAAAAATAAATAAATAAATTTTATTCTTATATAGCAGAAGTAGCTTTGTAAATAATTTTATATAATTCAAAATAGTTTTTATAAAAAGGTAAATTATTAACTATTATGATTTATTATATATTAGCAAAATAAAGTTTTTTATTAGTTAGTACTAGTAGCTATACTAGACTTATTTTTAAATATTGAATTTATAAGTTTTTAAGTGAAAATAATAGAATAAAAAAAATCTCTTTATTTAAAATTTTAATTAAATTATTAAAATATATTATAAAAAGTTGTTAAAATAAATTTTTATAATTTTATCATTTAAAATTAAAGAGAAAAATAATAAAAATTAAATAATTTTAGAAAAAAAAGATAGAAAATAATAAAAATAGTTATTAAGTTAATAACTTATAAAGTAGCTTAAAGCTTTAAAATTAATAATATTTATATTTTAAAATTTAAAATAAAGCTATTAAAAATACTTAATTTTACTAAATTTAATCAGATATTATTTTTTAATACTTTATAAATTTATTATATTTAATAATATTTATTTTATATTAAATAATTTATATTAATTTAATAAATAATATTAATTTTAATTTTAAATAAGCTATTAATATTTAAAATGTATTTTACATTAAAATATTTTCTTATAAACTTTATTACTTTTTATATACTAAATTTTTTAACTTATCTTATATTATAATATAAAATATTTTTTTATATTATTTTATAAAGTAAATTAAAGCTTTATTTTTAAAACTAGTTAGTATTTTTTTAATAAATCTAACTATATTTAGTTTAATTTTAAAACTTTATATTAAACTAAATAAAAAATAAAAATTTATTTCTATAATATAAACTAATTTATATATATATAAATTTAAGTATATTGCTTTTTAAAACTTATTACTATTATAGCTTTTAATTAATTAATTTTATATTAAATACAAAATTTAAATTATATTATTTTAAGTTATTAAAACTTTAATATATATATTAATATATTATAGTTAATATTTTTAGCTTTTTTAATTTACTTTTTATATTTAATTAAGATTTTAATTTTATTTTAATATTTAAAAATATATAACTTTTAAATTAGACTTGTTTTTATTTATTATATTTTAATTTTTTTAAGTATTATAAAATTAGTAATATAATTTAAAATATTTTTAATATTTTATATAAATATTAGTTTATTATTAGCTTTAAACTTTTTATAAAAAGTAATATATCTATAAGTTTACTTTTATATATATTTAAAGCTTATATTATTTTTATTTAACTATATTTTATAATTTTAGTTAGCTTTTAATTAATTTTTTATTTATTATACTAAATAAAACATTTATATTACTAAATTAATAATAACATTTTATTTAAAAATATAGTAAGTTTAAATTTTAAAAAATTTTAAATTAAACTATTTAAATTTTTAAGTATAAATTAATATAGAAAATAAAATAAAATTTTTAGAAAAATATATATATACCTCTATTATTAATATAATATTTAAGTTTAATATTTAGACATTAGTAATTTTAATTTAATTATTACTAATATTAGCATTTTTATTATAAACTGTAATAAAGTTATATCTATTTGTAATAGTTTTTTATATTAAAAGTAGTAGCTATAATTTTATTAAATATTTTATTTTTAATTAGTTATTAATTTTATTTAATTATAGTTTGCAATATTTTTTAATAATAAAATATTTATTTTTAATTTATACTATATATATTTATTACTTTTATTAATAAAAATAGCTCAATATAAAATAAAAAAATTAATTAAAAATAAACAAGTAGTTTAAAACTTATTAAATTAAAATTAATTTAATTAAAGCTATAAAAATTATAATATTTAATTAAAAAATAATAAACTTAAATATTTTTAATTTTATCTTTATTTTTATAAATATAATTTATATTAGCTTTTACTTTTTTTAAACTAGTTTATATATTTTAATTTTTTATTATCATTATACTACTAGTAATATTTACCTTAATAATAGTAAAACTTAATTTTTAGCTTTTTTCTTTTTTATAAAAGATTTTTAAGTTTATTAATTTAATATTAAAAAAGTTAATTTATTTTTAATATTTATATTTATTATTTTTAACCTTTATTTTTATTTAATTATTTGAAAAGCTTTTAGTTTAATCTTTTTAATATGTATTTAATATATAAATATTGTTAATATTTTTATTTTTTAGTTTTTAGTTTTTCTTTTATATTTATTTTATATTTTTTAATTTTAAAAATAATTATTTATATGGTTTGTTTTTAGATTTTGAAAAACAAAAAATCTAAAATTTTTTAAGCTAAGTTTATTTATTTCTATTTAAAAAAAGATTTTAGTTTTTTTAACCTTTATTATATAAATTTAGTTTTTTTAAGTAAATAATTTAACTTTTTTTTAAACATTTTTATAAAAAAATACTTTTTTATTTATATAGTATAAAATTTTACTTATTTTTAAAGTATAGCTTTTTATTTTAGCTTATATTTCTTTTTCTATTAGATATAATAGTAATTTACTATTATAATTCTTATTTTATATCTAGTTTTTTCTTTTTTAAAAGCTTCAATTTTTTATTTCATTTCTAAATAATAATAGAAACTATATAATTTTTTATCTATTAATACTTTATATATATATAGCTATATTTTTCTTTTAAAAGTTCTTCAATCTTTGTTCTACCTTATAATAGGCTATAATAAAAGATCTACCTTTTTATGCTTTGTCTTAAGTATATAAATATAGTTTAGGAGAATAATTATCTCTTTTGCAAAATATTAAAAAATTCTATTAAATATTAAGTTTTTAACTATCCTTTTTCAAGATATATCTGGACTAATATCCTTACCAAAATGTTTCCTGGTTGGTCTCCTCTACCAGCTAACTCTTTAAAGCTCTACTAGCTTTCTACTATTTTTAGCCTCTATTTCTACTCTATCTAATCCTGTAGTTAGCTTTATTATAGCTGCTATATATTTTAAAATTTGATTCTTTACAGAAAGCTCACCACTCCATTTACAGGCCTTGACTATCTAGTTCTCTTCCTGGATTGTAGAACTTAAGCTCTATTTATACCACCTCTCAAGGTCCCAGTAAGACAGTTCTATATTATTTCCTATCCACTCTTCCCATATTCTTTTCTTTTCAATTACTTCTGCCTAAAGTATCTCTGCTCCTTCCACTCAATCACCTTCCTGTCTTCCCTCTGAAATCCTCCATACCTCAGCAACTCTTATCCCTCTAACTCCCTTTTCCTTTTGTAACTTTTAATATATTTTCAAACATTTAGGGCAGGCCTCCTAACTTTCAAAAATTCCTTGCCATTTGTAAATCCATATTTAATTATTAAAATTTTAATTAGTATTCACGTTTATTATCATAGCTATAATTACACTGAAAGCAAATACATCGTTAAACAAGGTATATGCTTTGGAATATATAATACAATTCAAAGATGAAGCTATCTAAAATAAAGTAAAATATGGTGGTTTATTTTTATTAACTGTACAAAGATTTACAATATGGAATTATAAATAGAACACTTATTTGGTAGTGTCAATCATACCCTGCCATTCACATTTACCGTTCTTGTAATCGTAGCAATCATATTTGCCACCGTTCAAAATCCAACAAGGAGGGCACTTCTCTTTGTTGGTATCACAGCGCCATTCAGGGTGGTTAGCCTTGTCACAGGTAGCGGCAGGGAACTTGGAGTTGTTGTTACCGGTACCACGGTCCCACATACCACCCCAAGGGCATTTACCGTTGACGTAATCATAACAGTCGTATTTACCACCGTTTTCAACCCAACATTTAGCTTTGCAGTTAGCACCGTCGTTACACCAAGTACCTAAGTTACCCTGGTTACATTTTTGAGTATCTACACCACGCTTGTGGTGTAAAATAGTCTTAGCAAAGTTGGAGAATGAGAAAGCTTCGACGGATACGGCAGCGAGAGCGGTTAAGGCGATAGCAACTGAGAATTTCATTTTTATATTAGATGTATGTGAAAGTTAGTTCTAAAATAGAAAAGTATTTAATAATGTTTAATTTTCTTGGTATTCAAGCCGATATTTATACTGTTTTAAATGCTCATATTTCGAAATTATACCGTCGATTTTTTTAAAGTGCTTTTATTCAAAAGTTTCTGGACAAATTTAACTTTTACCTTTTTACCGTTCACTCCGTAATTATAATTCACTCTTTTATGTAAACAATCTTGAGAATTAATTTTAGCTTTACCTTTACAGCAACATAGATCAGCTGACACGGTATTGCCATCAAAAAATAAGTTTAACGATTAATCAAGAAGACTGAATTTTATTAAATTTGAGAGGTTCACGGTATTTTAATCAGACACAGACGGTATGTTAGTGAACGTTACGGAGTAATACTACAGTGTCGAAGCGGATACATTGAATATCTAAAGTCCAGATAGCTTGGCTAAGTTCGGAGACTTATTAAGACACTTATTTAATGTATAAAATTTAAAGTAATGCATCTTGTTGGTACTCTAGGATAAATAATGGTGAGGTAGCGTATGTCTTTTTTGATCTTATTTTAAACTGTTCAAATATATTATATATTTTTAATTAGAATTCAATTTTTTTGAGCTATCATAAAGCTATTTAGTAATTCGACTGAAATGAATCTATTAATTTAGTATGAGAGTATGCATATATCACTAATAAAGTTTAAAGTGACATGATTTTAAAGCTATTAAAATATTTTAATAAGTGATTATATTTTTTATGAATTCTAGCATTTATTTTTTTAAACAATGCTATAACTATATTCAATACTGAATAGCCAATAAAGTCTATATGGATTACTTTTAATAAGCTATCATCCAAATGTATTTTATAGTTTAAACTAATATTTCGAGAGTAGATTTAATAAATTAATAACGAATATGTAAAATTAAACAAACTGAACATTCATTTTGATATAGCTAAACCACTGTAAATCGTTTATAATAATATAATTACTTGTTAGCTTTTAAGTTGTATATTTCACAATAAAAAGTTAGCATATCTAAATAAAAGTTATAAAAATAATTAAAATGAATTTCTATAAAAAATTATGCATGTTAAAATTGAAAGAGCATCTACAAAAATACACTTATGTTTTGTAATATAGTTAAAGGATAAACTTAAATATGAAAAAACACTTAGAAATATAGTAAATAAAAATATTTTGATAATAAACAAAATATAACTATAAAAGGCAATTTAATCTAAGGATTTTAAGGATATTCTATACAATAAAATAAATATAATCAACTGTATAAGATTTTATACAGTATCTAAATAAATGATGCTTTTAAATAAATTCTATGCTCATAGAGTTATTCTAAAGTTATGTTTTTCTTCTAAATTATCGGTCCAACCTTGAGTAGCCATACAAGCCAGTAAGGCATCCTTCTTTCGAAAAAGATCAACTACCCAAGCAGTCAACGCATCGATATCAGTGGGTAGCTCGTCGATTCGGAACTTCTCAACGTGTATATGAAACTGATAATGTGGACTTAACTTCGTAGAAGTGTGGATAGTGACTATATCAGGAGCTATCCCGTATTCGAAAGTAGTCCCATCGTTACGAGAATAAGCCATAGTAAAGTCGTAAACGTATTCTATGTGACTATTTCTCAGCCTGTTGATAGTTGCTACAATTCCTTTAGTTCTAGGAAAAAGTACGTAATGGAAGACAGGTAAATTACGTGACTTAGTAAAAGCTTGAGACTAATAATATAATTTAATAAAAATAAAGATTTTGAAAAATACTTACTAACTTTAATTTCTCGGGTGTAAACCGTGATCCTTCTAAATAAGATACCAGCCATACTTTAGATTTGTTTCGAACTAATCTGTCGAATATTTTATCGATAGATTTCTGATCTTGCTGCCAGTTACGTTTTATGAACAACATACCCATAAAATACATACCCCAACCGAAAAATGGTAAATACTTCAAACTATCTTTTATAAAATAACGAATATAGGGTAACATGCCTTTCCTTTGTGCAACTGCATTTACCATATAATAATCGGACCAGGATTGATGGTTACTTAAAACTATAGCTGATTCTTCTTGATCAAGTTCTGCTCCTGAAAAAGTTATTTTAGCACCCTTGACACGTTCAAATATGAACTGCATTATAGTCCACATCCGGTTTACTAATGTCGAATTGATTCGATAAGCTAACGATTCGGAAAATGGCCATAACGGGATAGTCAATATCTGTAAACTGTTTAAACCAAAACATATTCCAAATAGCGCTGTCGAGTAAAATATAGCTCGTGGATATTTGAGCATGTATGCTAAAGTTAAACTCATGTTGATTTTAAACTATTGTTTGATCTCGAAGTTTTACGATGAAGCTAACTTGAAAACTTCGGGTTTTGAGGTGCTTGCTAAGTTAACCCCTTTTAATTTTTGTCAAAATTATAGTTCTATATTTCTGAAGATTCATCAAGTTTAACTCGTTTATTTTATATATATTAAAATTAAGTAGTAATAGTTAATTTATATATAGAAGATTTAGCTATCATCGACGTAAGTAAATGTAATAAAAGATATATAAACTAGCTATTATTTCGATAATTATTTAATTTTACTAATATTTATTTCTTTCAAAACAGTTACATTAAATTCTGATTAAACTTTAGATACTGAAGTGAATATTAATACTTTTAAATAATATTTTTTTCGCTTAAAACATGACAAAAATTTTAAGATTTCTTATATTAAAAATGAAAGAATTTTATCAAGTTCTAACAATATTTAAAAATATAAGTTCGATATATTTAACTCATTCAAACAAATTTACTTAAACTTTTAAATGTGTTTTTATTTATCATTTTAATCTATAACATAACTTTACAATAAATAATACATTTTATTCTAATAATGAGCTTTAATCTCTTTTTTAAATGGACGTGCTATTTTTTCATAGGATAAACTATTGTAAATCTTAGAAAAAATACCCACATGCTTTTAGGTGACAAAATAAATATAATTAAAATATCTTAAACAACAAGATTTCTATTATTAACAACTAGCGTTTATTTTAATGTTGAAATGAACACCACAAATTATATACAATTTAAAGAAAAGATCGCGAACTATCACTGCTTTTTGAACGTATTGATAAAGTAGACAACCAGAATTATGATAATAATTGCAAGCACGCCGAGTACAATTCCCAGGATCCAGAATTTCTTGCGTCTAGCTGATTTCGCATAGTCTGTGGCTTCCAACAATTGCTCTTGAGCTTCATCTAAATTCGTTGATGTTTGCTGCATATCGCCTTCAACCTTTTCCAATAACGGCTCGGCAAGTTCAACTCGGGTTTGCATTTCGTTATATAGGTCGTGAAGTTCCAATATGGAAGCCTCGATTTTCTTAATGTCTTGATGTCTTGCTTTTACTTCTTGTAGCGCTCGTTCACCTTCAGCTTTGCGTGTAGCACTTAATACTGAAGCCGAAAAAAAAGCTGCATCATCGTTCTCTAAAGCCAGTTCAATTTCTTCTTCCTTGGCATCGGGGTTAGCTTGAACAATTAATTAGCAACATCTTAAATATAAATATAGTTACCTATTTTATACTGACGAATCATACGCTCTTTAAGATCACTTTCGTGACGTTTATCTAACTTTTGATTGTCCTCAATCGCTTTCAGAAATCTTTTTTTCAACGATTCCACCTAGTAAGTCAGATAAGCAATCAATTCGCTAAAACATATTTTAATACCTGTAATTTTCGTATTTGGTGGTCACCACTTTCGACATAAGTTTGGTTACAATATTGTACCAAATCTAAAAAAATTAGATCCAATCAGAACTGATTATTACCGTAAATCTTTTTCTTAATATCCTTCATATGAGCTTTAATAGAAGTTTCCATCTCTCCAAGGTTTGTATTCTGTCTCTCGTTGGGATCTTTGGAACGAAATACTTTTAAACTTTCTACCATATTGGTATAAGCTTGAATATCGTTTTGAATTTCCTCAAGCTTTTAAAAAAATTAGAGCATATACTTTTGAACAAGAATACTTTTTTGAAAAACTGATCTAACGGTGAAGCACCCGATCCAGCTGAAGTGTCGAATGGACTTTCCATAGACTCTCTTAACAGTCTTTTCTCATCTAAAGCGACATCTTGTAACTATTAAATTTAAAAATACGTTTAGTTTAAAAGTAAATATAGTATGAAATACATTGCTGGTATCGATGGGTTCCAATCTTTTGCTCATTGTAAATTACGACTAAGTTGTTTGTAGAATACTTTTATTTTTGGATACCCATATTTCACTTTCAAACTGAAACTTAAATTTTATCCGCATTTGCCCGGCAATTGAACTTTTTAGACGGAGTTTATTAAAGTTAAATCTTAAAGCATAATAAGAACATCACCTGCTTTTAAAAAAGTTTTTGAGAAGTAAGGTCTCCTTTTCACACCTTTAAATTTATCTGTACCATATAATGTATCATGCTTTACATTAGGAAAATTCATCAGATTTAATGATATTTACCCTCAACCATCTTTCAGAGCAAGGAGTGATTGGGGCTTGTACAGTTTAAAATAATATGAAATCTAAATAGGAAAACCTATTTGGATTTTCCATTTTGTATTTAAAACCCTTTTTACAAGGTCTTGAATAATCGACCTTGAAAAATTTACGATTTAAGTTTAATTTAACTTTTTAAATTAAAAATAATTAGTTTTGAAACTGCTATTTTAAGCAAAAGTATTTTTGTAAGGTTTTGAGGTTTTAAATCAGAAAAATTTTAGTTTACATCTATAATGAATATTTTTATATTGCTGATTTGTTTTAGTTAATATATTTTACTAGTTTAAGTTTTATATATACTTCCTTTTCAGATCTTACAAAAGCAGAGCTAAGTATTTAGCTCTTTGTTCTTTTATAATCTCTTGTTCTGCATATATATTAGCTTACAGTATCTTCATTTTCTACTACTAAATCCACTTCTTATCTCTTAGTAAAAATCCTTCACTCCTTCACAAATACTATTTTTCTTTAATTTATTTCAGCTATATATTTGTTTTTAATAAATAAATAAATACTTAGGCTAGGATAGCTAGCTTTCAAAAAAATGCTATACTTTTAGTTAATTTTATTAAAAATAGTAGAAGGCTCAATTATTTTACCCAAATAAAAATGTAGTTTTTACATACTAAAATAAATTAAATTAGCTAAAAGTTTTAATAATAGTAGTTTATAAATTAAAATAAAAAGTATTTATATTAACTTATTATATCTTAGCTATATATTTTTTAAATTTAAAATGTAAATATTAAAAAGTTAGCAAAAACTAAAATAAATAAAAAATATTAAAATTTATATATTATTAATTTTATATAGCTTAAAATAAATATTTAATTATATAAAATTAGTAAAGTAAAATTGAAAAAGTAAAGTATTTAAAAATATAACATCTATTAATATTACTAGCTTAAATATATTAAAAGTAGTCTAATATATATATTTATAATTAACTAATTAATTTGAGTAAATAAATTTAGTTATAATAAAATCAAAATTAACTAAAATAAATTACTATTATAATTAAAATTTAGGCTAAGTATAGATTTTTATAATTTAAAAACTAAAAACTAAATTTTTATATTAGTTAATAAGTTTAATTTTAGTAATATATAGATATATTATAATATAATGCTTTTCTAATTATAATAGTAATATAAAAAATAATAATTAAGTAAAACTATATTTTTAAAGTTATATTATAAAATATTAAATTAGTATAAGCTATAATTAGCTATATATTTAATATTTATAATTTTAATTAAACTAATATATAGCCAAAATATTATATTTATTAAACTTATATTTATTTTTATAAAATAATACTTTTAGCTTTAAAGTCTTAAATTTAAAATACTGGATTTTAAACTATTTTAATAATATTTTAACTATAAAAACTTTATTTATACATTTTTTAAGACTTAAAAATTACTTAATCTTATTTTTTTTTAGTTTAAATTTACTATTTAATTTAATTAATAATAAATATATATATATTTAAAAATATAAGTAATATACTTAAGAATTATTAAATAAAAAAATAAATTTAAAATAAAATATAAACTATTAATTTAAAAATAAAAGCTTATTAATATTAATATAACTAATATATATATATACTATGATAAAATTTTTAAATATAAGTTTAATATTTATTAAATTTATAATTATAATATTTAAAAAATACTTAATATAAAATAAAAAAATAAATATTAAGATTTAAACTATTTATTATTAATAAATTAACAGTTTTATATAATAATAATATATTAAATATTAAAGTTAATAAAATAGTTTAGTTGAAAAACTGGATTTAAAAGTTTATATTTAATTAAAAAATATTTATATTATTAACTTATTTAGAATTTAAAGGCTTTAAAAGTAGTTAAAACAAGTTAATATATTTAAAACAACTAATTAACAGTTGTAATACTTTAAAAAATACTATTAAAGACTTTTAATTAGCTATTAAATTTATTTAAACTAATAAATATCACTTTACTAAGTTTAAATATACAATATATTAAATATATTTAGTAAGTTAAAATTAATATAAATAAATAACTCAGTTATTATTAATAGCTATATTAAAATATTAAATAAATACTATATTTTTTACTAAAAAAATTAATTAATTAATTAATTAAACTATTTTTATATAATAAGATATTTTATTATAAATTTATATTTACTATTATATATTTTAAAAAAATTAAAATTTTTAAGTAGCTATTTTACTTATTTAATTTTAATTTTATTAAGAATATTTAAACTTTAATTTAATAAAAGCTAAATAATTATATTAAATTACTATTTATTTTAAAGAATTTATTACAAAGAATTTTAAATATTTTTAATATACTTATTATAAAATAGCTATTAAGATATACTAATACTTTATTTAATTAATAAACTAAAAATTTTAAAATATTAATAAATATATATATATATTTATACTTAATTACTTTTTAAATATAGTTTAAAAAGTAAAAATTAAACATTTAATTATATAATATAGTAATATAATTTTTTAATATATACTTGCTATTTATAATTTTTATAGTTATTAGCTTAATTTTATATAATTAATTTAAATAGTAATTATAATATAATTAGTAATATTTTATAATTTATAGAGTTTATTTTTTTGAAATTTTAAAAAAAAATTTACTAATATTTAAATATATTATTATATAATTTTAAAAAAAAACTTTTTATAAAGTTTATTAAACTTTATTACCTTATATATATATATATTTAAGCTTTGTTTATTTATATTTATCCATTTTAATTTACTTTTGCTTCTTTTGCTTATTTCAACTTACCTTTGCCTATTTAAGCCTATCTTTATTTTTTACTTATTTTAGTTTATACCAGCTATTTTCTAATTATTTTTTAAGCATCTTTAACTACTACTTTTTTAGTTAGCTTTTTAATTTTATAAATGTTTTTAAAATAAAACAGCTTTTAACTATTTTTAAAAAACTGAAAATTGTAATTTTGACAAATAATATATATATTTTTAAATGTTATTTATGGTATAAAAAGAGAGTTTTAAATCTAGTATAAATATTAGTAATAGATAGATAGCTTAAAAGAAATCTAATATATATTGTATAGGTAAATGAAGTAATAAAGAGATACTAGGTTAAGTAAATTCTACCACATTAAAATATATTACTAATAAGAAAGGAACAATTAAAGGTATTAAAGTTATGAAGTTAAAAAAGGAATAATTTAGATCTTTATATCTAATTAGTTACAATTAAAGCTTTCAGCTTTAACTAATAAACTTTCAATAATTAGTGATTCAACATATAAGATCTACTGGAGAATACTATAAAGGCAAGACTGCCAAGCAAAAGTCAACATTATTTATTCTAGAAGGTAAAAAAATAATAAATTAAAACACTATTATAGTAAAAATATATTTATTTTTTAAATTAAATTTATAACTAAAACTTCAAGAATTCCATAGCAGGTTTTATGTTAAAATAACATCAATTAGTCAGCAATATTTTTTTGCTAGCAAGTATAAATTTTTCAAAAAGCTGTTGGTAAGATTTTAAAAAGATTAAAGGATGTAATGGTAAGATAAACTTATCATTTAGATACCAATTTATTAACTGAGCTTCGATTATACATTCAATAAGTGGATAAAGCATTATTTAAATTTTAATTTCGGCAAAAAATGAGTTGCAGACATCAAAAACTTCGGTTTTTGTTGCTTGCACTTTCTAGTTCGAGTAAACCGTCTAATTAATTTGTTTTGACCATTGATAGGTTTAAAAATTGTTAATTCATCCTTTCATCTAGAGCTTAAGGCGAATTAAAGACTTAAAAATACAGTAGATTATCCAACGAAACATCTCAAAACACAAAAATAAACAATTTACACAGTATAATATACAGGTATCGAAATATACAGAATATAAAAAAGCATTTAAATTCCTATTTGTAAAGACTTCTATTCTCATCAAAAAATATAGCAGTAATATAATAAATGTTTTGGAGGTTCGCGTTTCAAGCTAATGCAGTTAGCTTTGAAGCTTTATTGGATAAATTAGATAACGAAGTTGAACTAAATACTACACAACTACTCACCCCTACTAAATTAAAAAGCTTAGAAGCTGTATTGAAGGATGGCGAATTACTTACTGAACTAAAAAAGTGTAACGATAGGCTATTGCAATGGTAATATCTATTATTTTTATGCAATTTTTTATTTTAAAACAACAATCCTAATTGTATCTTTCTATGTTTTCATTGTATTTTGAAACAATTTTTATATATACCTGAACTTATAATTTATATCTATATTATTTAGGTTATGTAAGCCAGAAGTGATAAATAAAATGTTCGATTGGGTATTTGAGAATGGAGTTGTATTTATAAAACCCGAGGCTAATGAATCGAAGCCTATCGAAAAGAGTGATGAAGAAGAAGAAGAAGAAGAAAATAATGCAAAAGATGCCGAAATAGATTCGGAAGAAAATAATGCACCTAAGGTTGATGAAGAGGAAATAGCTGCCGGGCAGCGTAAACTAGCTTACGTTAGCTTAGAGATACTTGCTTTTGAAAATCCTCAAATTCAAGATGCACTTCTAGTAAGTTCAGAAGGCGGCTTGAGAAGGCTTTGGAACGTAGTTAATGTTCCATCCGGCATCCCAATCCCAGGGCATTTATCACACGCTTTTGGTAGGGTTTTCAATGCCCTCATCGGTAGACGTACCAGAGCGATACTTGCATTTTTACATGAGCAGCCCAATTCAATAGAAGCTATGGTCAACCATCTAGATGACTCCATGGTTTTAGATATACTTTTAAAGCTCCTCTGTTTAGAGGAGATCGCTGAAGGACAGGGAGTGACCCAATGGTTAGATGAAAGTAAATTGGTAGAGCATCTAGTCGATCGCTTACATCCTAGTTACGGATACGATACCCATTCCAACGTCTCACAAGTTCTACTACATATATTAGCCATATCCCAGGCTTCTCAATCGAATAATAACCAACCTACTACACTACCAAACCCTACACGCTGCTTCTCATTGATAAAAAAACTAACTAGGTAAATTAATATAAATTTATTTAGCTAACTTTAACAGTGAGGAGACATTGAGTAAAATCGTGTACTTTATGCTGGATGCTGGGATACCAACTGATGCTATTAAAGCTGACCCGCACCTCCCTAGTTCTCAACTGATTTCCTCATTGACGTTCGGTGTAACTATTTTCATTGAAATTATCCGTCGACATTACCTGTAACCCATTAACTAAAGTTTTAAGCTGATTTCTATTTTTTAGGGATGGAGATAGTGATTCTATCCCTCAGAATAATTTTGGGAATCCACCAACAGCTCCTATAGTAGATTTAGGCATTTTAGTCAGTATAATCACTCGAAGATTACCCGATTTTGTCAATCTTTTGTTAAACCCAAGGTCAGTGGTAAGTACTTTTAAGTTGTAATTTCATTTTAAAAGAATTAGACCGATCCCGTCGAAAACACTTCCGGGTCCTTAGTACCTTTAGGGTTTGAACGACTTAAAGTATGTGAACTGATTGCTGAACTTCTACACGGATCCAACATGAAAGCTCTCAATATTACTCCAGCCTCTGTAGATGCCGAAGAAATCCCCAAACTTTTACTTAAAAGAGATTCTTACTTAGATTCGACACATCTTACGGCTAATACTCAAGAACCCGAGTTGAAGAAGTTTGTATCCGTTAGTTTCGATCAATTCGGTGCTGCTATTGAAGAGGAATCCACCCAAGTTACTAAACTTGAAAAAGAAAGTTCACAACCGATAGCTGAAAATCCTGAAGCTGAAGAGGAAGCGGAGGAGAGTACTTTACCATCGATTGGAAATTTAAATATAGGGTCACCCAAACCTAACCAACAACTCTTAAGGACCGAAATTACTATTGGGGAATGGGCCAAACTTTCACTTCTCAACAATGGTGTTTTAACCGTATTTATGGATTTGTTCATGAACTACCCTTGGAACAACTTCCTCCATGTAGTAGTGTTTGATATTATACATCAAGTGTTAAACTTATCTACTGAAGGCGAATCTGGTTTGACGAACCTATCCCTGATTGCCTCCCTTTTCCTCGAAGTCAAACTTACCGAACGTATTATTACCGCTCAAAATCTGAATGACTCCAGGGCTCAGGAACCACGCGGGTGTCGTCTAGGTTACATGGGATACCTCACCTTCATTGCTGAAGAGACCGTAAAATTACTGGATCGGGCCGCTACCTACGAGCTAGGCCACCGTGTTCAGGCTTACCATCAATCGAGAGACTGGCAGAATTATGTTTACCTCTCCTTACGTGATACCAAACAACGTGATATGGAACCATTAGATGGTAATTTAACCTCGACATACATGAACGTGGATAACAACACTGCGTTAGATGAAAATAATCCTGCCCAGATGATGTCAGGCTCTGGGAGCAACGGCCCTGAACTAGGTCCACCCTCAGCGCCCAACGAACAAGTAATATTTAGTTTTTATTTATAGATTATTAATCTTTTTAACTATCAACAGCACTCTAATCAGTTGCCTGATTCGTTCGGTAATTTGAATTCCACGTTCTCTGGTAACGATTGGGGTGTAGATGATGATGATGATGATGATGATGATGACGACGAGATACTACCCGGACCCATCCCCACTCATCTTACCCCTTAATTGAAAATTGTTTGGGTAAAAGTCACTAACATTAGAAAGTGGTAATTTTAACTAAATTAAAGCTTTTTTAAAGACCCGGTTTTATTGGGATTTGAGTATTAGATAGAATTTTTTTAAAATGTAATGTAAATATTTAGTTTAAGTTATTTTGATTTTCTGTTTAGATATGTTATTGGGGTGTAGACCACTGGGTTATATTTTTAGAGTACTATATATATTCAATCTTCTAGCTTATTTAACTCTTGATATAAATTGCATTTTATAACCTAAATAAGCACCAGTACTATCTTCTAAACTTTATAAAAATTTATATTTAATAATAAAAATCAACTTTAAAAAATAAAGGCTAGCTTTTCAGAAAACATGCTGATTTGAAACTAGCTTAATGTATTAGTACATCAATTTTTGTAATAATTTTTTTTATTACTTTATTGAAATGTTAACTTAAAATATTATTTAATAGATATTTTAAATACTATTAATTTAAATTAAGTATATTATAATAAAATTAAGTTTTAGTAATTTTATTTAAAAAGATGTAATAGTAGTACTATATTACTATAAAGATTAATTTCTTAAAATAAATAAACCTAATCTATTATAAACAAGTATTTAAATATTACAACTTTGTAAATAATAATAGCAAAATTTAAAATTATTATAAATTAATTTGAAATTTTAACTATAAACTTTTATTTAAAATAAAAACTTAATAATTTCTATAAAATTAACTAGTAATATATATTAAAAACTTACTAAATTAATAAAATACTATTAATATTATAATATTCTCAAATTAAATAAAATAATAATAAACTTTAGTAGTTATATAAGTAAAATATTATTTATATTTTAGTTTATATTTTATTTTATTATTTTATTTTATTTAAACTATTTATATTTATTTATTTTTTTTAATATTTAAATTATATTAATTTATATTTATTAAAAACCTTTTTAAAATAAAATTACTATTATTATTATTATTATTAATATTAATTTCTTATTTAGTTATAGCTTATTTAAAAAGTAAACTTTTATTTTTCAAGCTTTAACTAATTTTATTTTTATCTATTATTTATAGCTTTTTACTTTTTAATAAAAAAATTTATACTATTAAATAAAATTAAGCAAATATTAAATAAATATATAGATATAATTAAATATTAAATATTTATTTATTATATATAAAAAGTAGTTTTAATACTAATATTTTTATAGCTTTTAACTATAAAGATATAATTTTATTTGAATAGTTTTTTTTTAAGTTTTTTTTTAAAGTTTATTTAAAAAACTATTAAGTTAGCTTAATATATTAAAACTTTGCCTTAATACTATTTTTTATACTATTTTAATAACTAAAAATTATATTAAATTTTTATAATATATATATACTATTAGTATTAAGCTTTTTAACTAATATTATAATTATACTTTAATATTATATATAGCTTTATATAATAAAGCTATATATTTTAGATTTTAATCTATTTAAAAATACTTAAACTATATACTTATATATAATATATTAAAAGAATATTACTAAATTTATACTCTACTTTTTTTTTATAATAGAAAAAAATACTAATAATTTATAAAATTATATTAAGTATATTCTTTTATATAGTAAAAAAGCTTTATAAAGCTTTAGTTTTATAAAAATTACTAGATATACTAATTTAAAAAAATTGTAAATAGTTATAAAAAGTATATTACTTTTAACTATATTTAAAAGTGGCTATTTTTATTTATATATTAAATATTATAGCTTTAAATAGTAGTTTATTTATAATAAAATATTTTTTTACTTATAAATTTTATTTATAAATACTTAAATTATAAGCTATATACTTTTTATAACTAATTATAAGCTTTTTTAAAATAGCTTAATTTTTATTAATTGTAAAAACTATATATATATAAAATATAAATTTATAAATTAAAATAGCTTAATAATTTTTAAAATAAACTTTTAAAAAAAATATAAACTAAGTTATTTAAATAAACTTATATATTTATAACTATATTTTAGAAATAGTAGTATTAAAATTATTATATATATATATATTTAGTGTAAGTTTTTTATATTTTTAAAGTATAGCTTTAATTGTTAACTTTTTTATTTATATATATATAAGATAAAATTAGCTATATAAGTAATATTTATAATTTTATTTAAACTAATATATATAAACTTTATTTTTTAGCTATATTATAAAAGAATTATTTATTAAAATTATATTAATTTTTATATTTATTAATAGCTAATAATTAATGATATTTTTATTTTTATAATTATTTATTTTTAAAGTATAAGTTTGACTATATTAAATATATTATTATATAGTATATTTTTTTAGCTTATACTTAATAATTATAATTTTATTACTTATTAGCTATTAATAAATATAAAAATTAATATAATTTTAATATATACTTATATTATAATATTATTATAGCTTATAGCTTTTAATATCTACTTAAAAATAAAGTCTAATTTAGTTAAAAAATAAATTTTTTTAATTTATTTTTAATTAAAATTTTGGTAACTTTATTTTAGTATTTTAGTTTTTTTTTAAATTTTTACTATATTTGTATTTATTTATTTATTATATTTACTATAAAAGTAAAATACTCAATTAATTAAAATCTAATAAATAATATAAAAATATAAACTACTTTAAAATTAATATTTTACTTTAAATTTTTGTTTTAATTATATATATATATTATATTTGCTTTTTAATATATTAAGTTATTAAAGAATTTTTAACTATTAATATTAAAAAGTAATAAAAAAATTTAAATATATACATATTTTTAATAGCTAAAGATTTTATATATAAAAATTATGTATTAATTTTGAAATTTTAGTTTTTCTACTTTTATTTTATAAAATGTTAACAAAAAGTAGTTTATATTTATATAAATGTAAAACTGCTACTTTATTTCAAATTTAAATATAGTAAATTATATTTTTTAACTTTATTATATTTATAATTTATACATATATCTCAGTATTTAATAAATTTAAATTACTCAACTAATATTTGTATTGCTATATTGCTAAAGGTATTAAAATTGCAAAAAAAAAATCAGTTTAATTAACATTTATTAACTTAAATACATTTTATAATTGTATAAAAAACATTATATATTATTTATAAAGGTAAATATATATTAATTACACCTTTTTTATTTCATTATACTATAGTACTTTAATGCTATAGTAGTATATATACTTATAATAGACAACTTAAGTTATTTATATTAAGATATATGCAAAAGTTTCATAGTAATGGAGGGTAGAAAATATATTTAATTTTATTTAAAGTTGAAATTTTAAGGTCTTAATACAGATTAAATTTTATTAATTATGTGTTGACTAAAATTAAATTTAGTCTGAAGATATGTTCACAGATTAATACTTTATTACTTAAATTCATCTAAAGAAGCAGGATTTAAATTAAACTGAAGGAAGAGTATAGGCAGCCATTGCCATAGCCAAAAATCCAAAACTAAATGCCAATAATTGAACTTTGAACTTCTTGACCCGGTGTATAAAACTATTCACTCCAATGAAAACTGGAGTTAGAGTCTGGATAACTACAGTAGCCATTATTCCAGCTACAATTGGGAAAAGCACTTGGTTCAAAGTTTGGAAGGAATCTGACTTACTGTATACTAAAGTAGCTACTATAGCACCAATTGGTTGAGTTAACCCACCTACCGATGCTCCAACTAAGAAAGCGTATTTTCTAGAGTTGGTTGATGCTAGTATAGGCAATGCCAACATTGAACCTTCTGGTATATTATGTAACATAATTGATAAACCTAAAGATAGACTCAGTTGACTCTTATCTATCGAGCTACTTATAGTAATTAAGCCTTCGGGAAATTTATGCAATGTGATAGCTACCGCAGTTTGCAAGCCAACTTTGAGTAGCTCACGTTTAGATGTGTTAAACGTGCCTATATTTAACTCATTTGAAGTAATACCATGTGCGGCTTTTTGATTAGGTGGTACAGACATACCTGTAGTTGAAGTTGTATCGTCAATATTTTCTAATGATTCGATCTGAGATTCAGCTAAAAATCCATCACGTTCTTCAGTCATACAATACTCTTCAACATGTTCATGTAAATGTGTTGCTACGTTGGAATTCTCATCACTACAAGCATGAATTGCTGAAGGCAAAAAGTATCCTATAAAAAAGTTGACTAAATAAGCTAAGAGTATACCGGCTAAATAAAAAAATGTAAGGTATAGTAGAGGAAATTGGTTGAATGCGGTTGATTCTATTAATTGGTTATAAGCTTCTGGTATTAAAACGAACTGGCTCGAATAAAACTATACGAAAATAAGTTATGAATATATTAAACTAGTTACTAGAAATCCGGATGCTAAAAATATAAAGGTAGAAAATAATTTAGGATTATCAAGCAGATTAAAGCTGTCAAATTTAAAAAACTTCTGAAATAGTAAATCCAAGTAGACTATAGAAGCTACAAAAAAATTAGTCACTTGAAAAAATAAAATCATTTTTACCTCCTAAGAGTGCTGCTAAACTGCATCCTAATACTAACAGCCAACCTAAATACAGATTAGAGCTTTGAGATTCAACTTGATTGTTTTCCATGTAATTGAGAAATTTTAGTAGTTCGATTTATTTATTTATTTATCAATCATAGATTTTTTGGGATTTTATTTTGCTTTTGTCACCACTTAATTTTGTAAATTCTAGTTTGGACTGAGTTTATCGAATAAAAACGACTACTTAAAACTAAACTAATCTATCTTATTTTCTTTACTAAAGATGGCTTTGAATAGTTATATTGAACGTAACTGTAAATTTTATTCTCATGTATTAACCATATATTAGAGCTAGAGGGTTTACCTATGGAGATACAGCGGAAACTGGCATTAATGCAAGATTTAGATGCTGAATCGAAAAGTAAATTAGCTTATTTACTCATATTCAACTTTTTTGTAGATATTATGGAAATAGTTGAGGAAGAAGTTAAAGAAGTTTACAAATTTATAACTGATACTGATAATGATTTGAATGATGAAGAAAAATTATTAAAACTAATTTTTATTGCCAACAAGTTCGAAAATGCACTTAAACAAGACGAAGAAAAGGTGGTCTTAGCAACTCAAACTTATAACTTGGTATATAACCCTTATAATATTTTCTAAAAATTAATTAGGCTGATCAAGCAATTCAAAAGCTAGATAATGATTTAAACAAATTTGAGGCAGAGGAACTTATTCATTTTAAACCTATTAAATTAAATAATTTACATGTCACTACAAAAGAAGGTAAAGGAACTAATAAAGGAAAAAATAAAGGAAAAGATGTCAAAAAAAGTAATCTATTTTATCAAAAGTTGTGTTAAAAATTTATAGAACGCAGAACAACTTCAGATTCGAAAAAGAAAGAAAAAGAAAAAGCTAAATTATCGTAATTATTTTATTGAGATTTTAAAATAAAACTTGATTGAACACAAAATAGGGATAGTTCATTGTTTGATGAAGCTTATAATGACATGCCCATAGATCCGGATGAGCCAACATATTGCTACTGTAATCAGGTTTCATATGGAGAGATGGTTGGATGTGATGATGATACGGTATTACTATTGATAATATTAATACTAAATTTTACTATCAAGTGTGATCGTGAATGGTTTCATTATCAATGTGTCGGACTTAAAGCGCCACCTAAAGGAAAATGGTATTGCAACGATTGTGCTGCGAAACGTAAACTTTTAATATTTTTAAAAATATTTACCTTTGTTTAATTAGGCTTCGAATGAATTTATTAATCTTTAAAGATTTAGCATTGAGGATTAATGATCTAATTCATTGGGATTTTTTGTTCTGTAACTTTAACAATATTAATTAGCAATTTATAAATCCCATGTTTTCTATCATAAGCCTAAGTGAGAGGTATTTATGAGATGTATAATTAAAAACCTTTTAGGTATACCTTTTTATAGTTAAAAATAGTAGACTATAATAACCTGTTTTTGACTTATAAATATATTTAAGTTAGTTAAATTTATAAAAATTAACTCTTATAGCCTTATGAAACACTTGGTTTTCTCAGTTAATAAATCATAGCAAAGTTGAATAGCTTTTTCTGAAATTATCCTAGATTTTGTATTTCTCTAAAAACTCCTTAAGTTTACTAATAAATGTAATTGTTTTTAAAAACTTATTTTATTTTGCTTGCTATTTATTGCTTTAATATGGAACATTTTAAAAATATATAACTTTACATCAAAAATATGATAGTTTTTTAATTTTTAATCTTTTTATTTCAGGTAGAGCTTATCTTTATACTAACTTTTATAAATACTTGTATTTTTTTATTTTATAGTTAATTGTTGTATCTGTAATAGTTAAATCAAATTGTTAAATTAAATATACTAATAATATTATAGGAAAGCCTTGTATAAAACAAGATTAAGAAAATTAATATACTGTTTTTAGTCTAAAGTTGTAATTAATTTTTGATAACAAAAAGTGAAAACTTAGTTTTATTTAAAAAATAAGTATCTAAATTTAATTTTAACCTTTGATTCATATTATAATAGAAATATATTAAAATATATAAAAGTTTTATTATAGTAATTTGAGAAAAAATATTTTTTAAAAGTAGGTTTTTATTTAATAAAACTGTATAAAAATATAATTTATTATTGTACTTAAAAATAATACTATATTAGGTACTAAGTTTTAATAATAGATTATATTTGCATTTAAATAAAATAAAATATAATATAATATAATAGTTATATGTAGTTTAATACTTTAAACTTTGCTTTATATATATATATTTATGTTTTAATTAATTGTTTTTTATTAATATATAAAGTTAGATTTTAGTATAATCCTTTAATAAAAATTTAAATATTTTAAAAATATATAAATTTAAAGTTTATATTAAAGTTTTGATAAAATTTTTATATTTTAAATAGAAAAGTTTTAACTTATATATTAAATATTTATCTAAATGTATATTTTAAAAATATATAAATTAATAATTACTTAATTATAGCTTTTTTAGTTTTTTATTACTTTAAATACTTATATTATATTATAAAATAAGTAAAGCTAAAATAATAATTTTTTTTAAAAGCATTATTTTTTAAAGTTAAAGTTTATAAATAGTTTTAATATAGTAGTAATAAAAGAAAAAAATGTAAATAAATTAAATTAATAAAGCTTAAAATTTATTTATAAATTTTAAAATTGTATAAATTATTTTCTTACTAGCTAAATAGTATAAAAATTAAAGTAAATAAGTTTATTATAGTACTAAAGCTAAAATAAGCATATATTTTTAATAAGTAATAAATTTATTAATATAAATAAGCTTTTAATTATAGTTAAAAAACTATTAAAAAATATTAATAAAAAGTAAAAAAGTTATATATTAATTATTATATAATTTATATATATATTATTTAAATAGTTGTAAATTAACTTCTAAAATTTTAATAATAATAATAAAATTTTAATTAATATATTAAATAAAAATATTATTATTACTTTTAGTATAAATAAAATAATAGCTTTAAATATTATATTACTAATACATAAATTAATTTTTAAAATAAAATTATTACTAATTTAATAGTAAAACTTTTTTTAATATAATAAGTAAAAAAGATAAATTAAGGCTAATTAAAATTATATAATCTAATTGTATAAAACTATAGTATACTTTAAATAAATATATATATATTTAATATAAAGAATTTTAATTTTAATTATATTAAAATAGTAATAAATAAAATAGTTTAAAATTAAAAAGGTAAATTATAAATTAATTTTATATTATTTCTAATTATATAACTGTTATTATATATAACAGTATTACTAATAAAGTTGAAAAATAAATTAAATATATAGTAAAAATATTAATTATTAAAAAAAACTATTTAAATAGTATTAATGTAAACTATATATAATTAATAAATTAAAATATATAACTTTAATAAAAATATATAGTATAATATATAAAAATAAAATATTAAATATTAAAGTTTAAAATTTTTTAAAATTTTAACTTAATAAATAATAAAATATTATATTTAATTTTTATTTTATATTATAATTCTTAAAATTAATATAATTTTAATAATTATTTATAATTTTCTAAAATGTATTGCTATAAAATATTTTAAAAATATATATAAACTTTAATAAAAATTTAATATAGTATTAATATATTTATATTATAAAAAAAACTAAAATTTTTAATATACTTATTATATATTTATATTTATATTTAATATATTTAGTTTTTATTCATTAAAAGTTATATAAATAATATCTTTTTAAAAAAATTAATATATAGTTACTAAAAGTATATAAGTTTTAACTATATAATTTTAAAAGTAGTTAATTATTTATTTAGTATAACTAAAATTTAAAAATTAAAAAGGTAAAACTAAAATATAATATAAAATTTATATAATATAATAAAATTTAAATAATATAATAAAATTTAATAATAAATTACAAAATTTTTATAAATTTATAAATAAAAAAAGCAAACTAAGTTAAATAAATAATATTTTTTATATATTAAAATAAATAATACTATTAGTTAAAACTAAAATATTAAAACTAAAGTAGCAAAAAATATAATAAAGTAAAAAATAGTTTATTAAGTAGAAAATATATTATAATTAAAGTATATTAGTCTTATTTTATTAGCTTATATATATATTAGTTTATATCTTTTAAAAAGTATAAAAATATACTATTTAGTATATATATATATAATTAATATAAAATTTATTTATTTTTAATTAATTTTTAAGTTTAAGCTTATTTATCAAGTATAAATTCTAATTTTATTATATTTTATTTATTAAAACAAGAGTAACTATAGTGTATATATAAAACAAATATTTATCTTTTATTTAAAATTCTTATATATAAAGAAGATGACACTGTTATATAGTGTATATATAATAAATAAGTTATTAAAAATACTTTTTTATTAAAATTAGTTAACTAAAGCTTTTATTATTAGAGCAGTATTGCAAGTTAAATATCATTATTATTATTATTATAAATCCATTTTTTAGAGGTTTTTTAACTAAATATATATTTAAAATATTAATTTTTAAATCTTTTTATTACTAAACTTATAGGTTTAAAAAAGTAAATATATATTAAATTTGAGATTTTGTCATTTTAAACTTAGTTAGCTGATATAAATTTAATTTACTTTACTTTACTTTTATAGCAAATATAACTGTAATAAAATGTAAATTATTTATTGATACTAAAAACTAGCTACTTTTTACTATATATATACTTTTATTATTATAAAAATTTAATTTTGATCAAGATGAAATTTATAAAAGTTAAAAAATGGAAATTAAAATAATAAAAATATAAAACCAATTCATATTACTTCATAATACTATAAAGCTATTATACCATCGCATATATTTATATTAGGAGCTTTATAAAAAAAATTAAAAAATTCATTTTGAATGGTCATTGCTTATTGATAAACCTTAACTAGTTGATTAAAATAATTTTTTCATCAAATACAATTTTCAGATTTAAATCCCTCACTACTTTTCAATATAAATTAGAAATTATTTATTATTTAGTAGTTATATAACGTATAATAGTTCTAAATACATACCTATTGGAAGCATTTTTAATTTAATCCAAGGTTAAAATTTTAATTTTAATAAACAAAATTTAAAATCAATAAAGATATCAAAAACTTTAAATTGCCGTATCGTTTTTTGAAACAGATTTTTAACAAATTAGTCATTTATTACACCAGCCCGTCTAATTTAATAATAATCAAACTGAGGGGAGAGTTGAAGCAGCTATGGCCATAGCTAAAAAGCCAGTAGTGAAGGCTAAGAGCTGGTTTTTAAGTTTAAAGATCCTATCAACGAAGCTATTTTCACCCACGAAGACAGGGGTCAAAGTTTGGATAACTACAGTAGCCATGATACCAGCTACAACGGGGAAGAGTATTTGATTCAAATTTTGGAAGGAATCTAACTTTGTATAAGCTAAGGTAGCTACAATAGCACCTATGGGTTGCGTTAAGCCACCTACTGATGCAGCCACCAAAAAAGCGTAACTTCGGGAGTTGGTGGATGCTAGGATAGGTAAAGCTAGCATCAGACCTTCTGGTATGTTATGTAACATGATTGCTAAACCTAACGATAGACTCAGTTGGCTCTTATCTATCGAACTACTTATAGTTATTAAGCCTTCCGGGAACTTGTGTAATGTTATGGCTACCGCAGTTTGTAAACCCACTTTGAGTAGTTGGTGTTGGGACGGGTTGATCGTGTTTACAGTTAATGCACTGGCTAACGAATTGTGTGAGTGCTTTCGACTAATTGGAAATGATGAGCTAGAAGTTGAGACTGAACTATTAAAGGTGTCATAGGAGTGAATTTGAGTCGTAGTTAAAAACCCGCTACCTTCCTCTACCATACAACCTTCATCGTTATGATCATGATCGTGAGTTGTCTGATCCGATTTGGTGTCGCTACATGCACACGCTAACGCTGATGGTAAAAAGTAACTTGTCAAAAAGTTGACTATGTAAGCTAAAAGTATACCGATAAAGTAAAAGATTATAAGGAATAATAAAGGATATTGATTGAAATTGGTAGATTCGGATAATTGAGTATAACCTTCGGGTATTAAGATGAACTGACTGGAGTAAAACTACATAGAAAATAATTAAAATTTTAATTAAAATTTTGATTACCAAAAACCCAGATGCTAAAAATATAAAAGTAGAAAATAATTTTGGATTATCTATTAAATTGAAACTGTCGAACTTGAAAAGCTTCTGTAATATTAAATCTAGGTAAACTATAGAAGCTATATAGAGTTAATTTAAATTACGAAATTAAAGCTTACCTCCTAAAACTGCAGCTATACTACATCCTACAACTAACAACCAACCTAAATACAAATCGCTTTGGTGAAACTCAAGTTTAAGATCGTTTGCCATTTATTCGATAACTTTAGGTGATTTCGTAGGTACCTTTAAATTTATTAAAGTTAGTATCGGTTAATTTAGTTGCTGGTCCATTCAAATTCTCTCTTTTCTATGCTAGCTTACCTTTTGTTTAGTATAAAATTCAACGACTCCTCTAAAGTGTACATTTTAAAGATTGTAGCCAGATCTTTTGTTTTAAATCCATTATTAATTTATTATAAACCGGTAAATATTATTGGTTCGAATTTAGTCAGCCGACCTATTTAAACTTACAATTAGAAATTGAACCTGTTTTGGAGATATGATTAAAAAAAGTTCAAATGGAGATATTTTTAATTTTCAATAGGCTGTGAAAGAGGATAGTACAGAACAACATAATCGAAAATAAATATTATAACTATGCAGTAGCTCTAATTTATTGATCTTTGAATATATACGATTGTTAGAATCAATTTTATTTTATCTAGTTAGCCATGTTAAATACATCATCATATCCAAATCTTAATCTAAATTATTATTTTTTTATTAATGCTCAGAAACTTTAAGATGGATGCCATATCTAAGGTAAAAAGTATTGATATAACTTTTATACATATATAAAATGATATAAATAGAATACAAAGGACTGTGTATAAATCACTTAGTTCTCCAATATGAATTTAGAAGCTAAGCTCATAGATACCATCTCTTGGGAGAGGAATTTGGCTACTTAAGGATTTACATGGACGAGATATTTTGAGAACTTCCACAGTGGATATGTCAGGAATTTTACTCGAGGATACCACACTTCTAACATACCTGGGGCTTGAAGGAATTGAAGAAGATCATGAGACGTTTCGGGGGATGCGAAGCACCGTATCCAATAAAACAATAGCGTTTCATCTCATTTAAACGTAATTCACTGTTTCTGAACGACCTTCAGTAGGTAGTCGGGTAAGTACCAATTGAGGATATTTAATAAGAACATATATTCTGTCGATTATAATATATTTGAGAATTTAGTAGTAGATGAACTAGAAAATGTAGGCGCTCAGATCCTCACCAGTAATCTTCGAAGTAAATACATCTTTACCCGAGTAGAAGAAATCGTGGTCATTGAGAATTTTAGACATATCCTCCACCTTGGTCTCTCCGAATGCAGCATTGTACTGTAAAGTATCATTGATCACTCTCGTCTTACCAACTATCAGTTAGCTTATTTTACCCACTGTTATATAAAAGAGGAACCCGTGTGGGCTCAATATGATGCTGGGACACACCTCCTGGTCTTAGAAGGGTATATCAACCTGTTTCACGATGATACAACATACATCCTTCTGCCCATATCTAGAAGAGGACTTATTATCTAATTCGGAACGCCGTATTTGTCGGATCAACACTTTGATCAAAGAAATATAGTTTTTGGTAATGGTCAACATAACTTATAAAAGGCTAGCGTAAATACTTTTGTTTTTGCATACCATATCTACGGTATCTTCGATGAAAGATTTGTACATCATAAGAGTACCATGAAACCCACTGTTATCCTGGTTGATTGAAAATACGTCATTGCTCGTGTTGACCGGTGACTGCTTATTGATCAAAACTTGATACGTTTCGATTTAAGAACCCGTTATGAAAAATTCGTAGATATCGATAATCTTGTTCTTTTTTAAACTCGGAGTCTTCGGTAACTGGAGGCGTCATAATTCAATCATAACTAAAAAAATATGTTACAACTAAACTGCATAAATCAGATTATCTTCCATTGTACTTTTCAATCATAGTTACATTTTTACTTAATTTCTGTATTCTAGTGAACACTCAATCAGCTAAAATCTATAATAGTGGTTTATAAAGATAGCATAATTAAATACTAACCTTGTTGACAACAAAAGCATACTCAATGTTGTAACCTATTAATTTAATAGGCTTCGTCTTGACCATAGGTTGATGCGGGTATACCGTAAGGTAGAGTGTCGTATTGGTATGTTGAAATTGATTGTAGGCGATGGCTCTGATCGCCTGCTTGCCCATAACACACTGATAGCTTTTATGAAGGGGCAGGTTGCGATGGGGGTAAGGAATAATATCGCCCATTGCACTTAACATGATGAACGATTCGATTTCTAAATGAGTGATATAATGACTGTCGATCTTACTTTCGTACACGGCTAAATTACATTCACTCTCCAGCAATAATTGATGGATTCTACCCACCCCAGCCTGAGGAAGCTATAAAAATCAAATCTACCAGTTAGCAATTCCAGCAAAAAAATAAAGTTAGTATAAGTGCTAAAGATTTATTTGCTTCTGTCCAAGTGGTGTTGGGTAACTAAAAATTTTCTCATCTCAATGATGAGCAGAGGCCTATATATAAGCTTTAAATTGATAGGTATATTGATAGAACGACAACAGTCCTTGATATTAATGGATACGAACTCATCAATTAAACTGGTTCTACGTAATCTACGGAAGTTGAGCATAAATTGAGATGGACGTTTGGTTATGTCGACGACCAAACTGATCACAAAAATTATGTAACTTTTAAGGTAATAGATATGCTTTCCAGTCATAGCGGTGACATCTACTGCACTTAACGTAAATATTTTTGATGATAAATCACTCTTCAATCTCGGTGGTGATCTGCGTCGTCAATACCAAGTTTTTAACTAAACTACAGACTTCACTTTCCGAAGTATCTAAAGGGCGTAACAGTTCCAATTGTAAAGGTAGAGTGCATTAAGCTAGTTTATAGAGTTGACTATCGTTTGCCTGTAAAATACATGGTTCCGAAGCTTTTCTAGCCTTCTCGAGCTGTGAAGTAATACGCATTATCATACCTAGTACAGATATGTGGGATAAACAACTAAAGATTTAGATGATACCGGACCACTCAATATTGAAGCATTTTAGAGACCAATTTCTGATAGATATAGTGTGGACGAGCCCGAAAGTGACGTGGACTAACAACTTCTATATTTGAATCGTAACGTCGAATGCGTTACAGTTCTGCTTCTTCAGCATCTTGCCAATACTTGTCTTGAATATGACGTTTTACTGCTTAAACGAATCTTTGAGTAGTAAATAAAGTAGTTGACCAGTTCTATATGCAAGTTAGCTACAAAGAAGGTAGATATGTACCTATAGCTCGATATGTTTGTTACCAATGTAATCCCTGTTGTCAAGTAAAGGTTCGTTCTGAGTTACTATTATCACACGGCGTGCTGTAGTAGAGATGTACATCTCTTTATCGCTGAAGTTTAGACTTCTTATTAGGATTAGACCCAGGAAGATGTTACTCAGGGAATAAAGGTCTCGTGGGTCTAAAACTATGCATTAATTTAAGATACTATATAATATATTACAATGTTATGCTTGGTTTCGTTCCTAGTGAGTTAAATAGAAAATATCTTCGCTTGCTTATATTTGGTACTAACCTATTTCAAGCCCTGTAACTGGGTAGCCATTTTCAATTGTACACACTCATCGAGTGAAGAATTTCAAGACTCTTACGTCCATGCCTGCAACCAACTAGATAATCTTTTCATCACTACCCATACCCATGTCACAAAGAGCGGCTACAATCGGGATATCTTTCAACAACCAACTGTAGCATAGATACAATTTTTATTCTTCAAAGTTGCATAATGTTTGGATTTACGCTCTATTGTAGAACTATTTAAGTTAGAATACATGAAATGAAAGCGATTACTTTGTCACTAAAATTATATTTTGACTCTTCATTCTTATATCCACTATTATACAGCTCTTATTGATTTGCTCCTGTACTAAGATTACCTTCTTGATAACTTTGACTATAAAGTAATTTCCTAGATCCAATAGGCACTCAATCATTTTAGCTATTTCCATATTTGACTTTTTTTAAACTACATATGTTTGAGTGTGACATCATCGGTACCTTCCCGGTACAAAGTTTGATTGCTTTGATTTTCCTCCGTTATATAAGTAGAAAATGTTAACACATATACTGGTTGCGTAAGTTAAATCGCGAAACTGGTAGTCGTGTGGGGTGGAAAAGGATTGAGTAGCGTCGGGCTCAATCAGTTTAGGTTTACTTACCTTGATGGAAGTATACCTTTCAATACTTTAACTCGATAAACTTAAAGGCGAAGTACCTTATAAAGAAATCTTAAGAGAAATCAGAGTTGATTATTTTGCTGCTTTCTAATGTTTTTAAATTTTAAAGTGATTAAATAATTATATAAATTGATGTGCTGTCTAATTAAATATTTGATTTGTAAGTAAGCTAGTGATAAATTCCATTTTTCTTAATTATCTTTAGTCAGTTACTACTTTTAAACTACGCCTAAAGCTTTAACTTGAGCTGTAGATCGTATCTAAAAGGCTTTTAACTTATCGAAAATCGTTTCGAATGTCGGTTAGTTAACTAATTTATATAACTGTTATCTATTTTTACATTTTCTACTACAGCATCAACTTTTTTTGTAACAGAGTTGCAAAGAACATCTATAAATTTAAAATAACGCATTAGTAAAAATATTTTAAATTTATAGATCTTATATTCATTTACCTGAACCAAGTTCTATCTTTATAAAACCATCACATTCTTTACTACTCGGCATCTTGTTTATGTTCATTTAAGTATAGCTTCAAACAAAGAGAGATTTGCTAAGAAAGCTAAAAAATTCTAATTTTCGGGTTGAAATAAACGTCAGAAAGGAATATTTTTTTAAAAGTTTGATAGAAAAAATGGAACCAATTTAGTATGTAGATTTAAAACTAGATATGGCAAAAAAAATTAGTTTATCACTTTTATTAGTAAATTTGACAAACAGTATAACAAAAAGATTTTTATTAAAAACGAATAAGCAATTTTAAACTGATCGATTTAAGTTTAAATTGTAAACTTTACTATATAGAACTTTAAAATCTTAAGAAAATACTTTGAATTAAAATTGACAAGCCCAAACATTTTTATTTTTCTATTCAAAATGTTATATTCAGCTTAATTTGGTTAAAACTGCAAATAGTGTAGCATTTGACCTCTAAAACTTTATGAAAAGCATTTTGGTCAAAATTTGATAAGCCTCAAGCATTTTTTGCCATATGAATTGTGCTTTTTTTCAAAATGTTAAGGAACCACGATATAATCAGGGTATACATTATTAAAGGTATGGCTCTCTTTAATTCCATCTGGAGAACACTGCTATATATAGGTAATGCAATATAACTTCCATTTTTGTTAATAAAATTAGCCGAAAACTATAATAAAAGATTATAATTAATAATAATTGATTTTTAAAAAATACGATTGAACTTTTCATTTTGTAACTAAAACATTCTTGGTAGAGTTTTAGAGATTCGACCTTATAATTTTGAAATTTTAACTTTTACAAATTTGATAACAGATAATTCTTAGATTATAATTTTTAAAGAAAAATATTTTTGTAAGATTTTGAAGTTTAAAATAGATAAATTTGTACTTTAAACTTAAATTGGTTGAGTTCAAAATTGCTGATTCGTTATTAATAAAATCAGTTTATTATAATTCTAAAAATAAGTTAGTAAGCTAAATTCAAATTTGCGTATTCCAGTTACATTTTTTACAAAATCTGTAACAAATATTATATATTAAAGTAATTCACAACGACTATCTAACACAGACATCGAAATATATAAAGATTAAACAACTTTCAAAATTACTTATCTCTAAAAAATTATGAATATTAAACTTTTTTTTATTAGCGTTGCTTTAGTAAGTGTTATTCAAGCCGATATATCCAAGAGTACCGATTTAGAGCATAAATTGGACGGTAAATATCAATAAATTATCGATTATTTTCTGATAACTACAAATTTAGACAACGGCAAAGCACTTGGATTTGCAAACTATATTATTAAATTTAAAGACAACGCCGATAGTTCGGATATAAGTAAACTTGAACAAGAAATTAACCATATCGCTGGAAAGGTAATTCATCAATTCTCAATTATAAAAGCTATTTCTGCAAGTATGCCGGTAGCTTACAAAGCTATGTTGGAATCTAGTAAAGCTAATGATTATAAAATTGATTATATTGAAAAGGATACAGAAGTCACCATCAGTAACAAAAATAAAAGCAAGTAGTTTAGATATAATGGATTGGAACCTATTGGTTTAAAGTTTAAATATAATATACTTACTAATGTATACTATACTTTTATTAAAGAACCAATATTATCTTAATTTTTGATATAGCTATGTAGGGAACGATAAACTATTTCTGTATCATGTGTTTATTTTAATAAAATATTTAATATTAGATAATCTATATGTATCATTTTTTAAGTTAGATAAGATTTTAGCTAAAGTATACTCATAATAATAGCAAATTTAATACTCTACAAACCACCCGTTTTTATATTTGACTAAGCTTTTTTAAAATAAAGCGAATCAATTTAGCTAAATTTAGTTTTAGTTCAATTCAGACTAAATTATATTAGGGGCACAGTTTGAAAGCTTAGCAGACAACTTACTAAAATCATTGTATATAAACTTCGACACTTTTTAAAAATCCAAACAAAAATTAAGAAACTATGAAATTTATCAACTACTTCCTACCTGCTGTAACAATGAACCTCATCCAAGGAGGTTATACCGACTGTACTAATACGAAGATAAACTTACAAGGTAAAATTTTTAATTTTAATTTGGATTTTAATTTTAGCTTTGTAGGCAAAGCTACTACTCAAAAGTTCGGTAGTTATATAATAGTGTTTACTGAAGATTCGAGTACCGACTCTATGGAAGAAGTACGAACTGAGATTAAATGTGCAGATGGTGAAATAACTCATGAATACGATATTATCAAAGGATTCTCGGCAGATATGCCGACAGATTTTGAAAGTTTACTGACTACTTCACAAGCTTACGGTTCGCAAATCAAATATATTGAAAAGGACGGTGTAGCTCATACCAACTCAAAACGTATTGAAGCGTAAACTACATTTTACTAGTGACTGTAAAAAAACAAACTATTTATTTGCCAACTGTTTATATAAAAATCTGAGCTATTAAATATATATTATACTTTTGTTTTTTATAGTTCAGGTATAGCTTAATTAATAGGTTTAAAACTGATATTAATGTAAAGTTTAATGTTGTTGAATTATTAGGTATAATATAGTATATTTGTTTTTAATATATATAATATATTGTTCTTTGTTGGCTTTTATCTATATACTTTTTAAATACATCGCATTTTAATACGTTTAGTTTATATTAAATTCAAGTAATTATGAAAAGTTAAGTTTAATAAATAATATTTTTTAAAAGGCATTCAATTTGCAGGATTATAAGCAGATTTCTCAACTAAATTTAAAATGTAAAAAATTGTAGTAAATCTTAATGTTTTAACAATTAAATAACTTTAAATATAAAACAAAAAGTAAACTATTTCAACTTATTCAAACAACCCACATTTTTTAGATTATTGAAATACCTTTTTTAAGAAGTAAGTATCAACTGCCTTATTAATAACAAAGAAAATAAATACCAGTGCTGATAAAGCACTGGAAGTAGACAGCTGTTTTAAAAGTTAGTTGTCACTCTTTAAGACATTAAATAGCTCAACCTCTTATAGCTAATCTTAGACTTTGAACTATTTAGTTCAATTGAAAAATCATTTTACTAAAAGAGCAACAAAGAAAATAAATAAGGAGAAAGTAATAGAAGATGCAAATATAATATATATATAATAATTGTATAATATCTATAAGGTAATACTAAGAATAATAGCTAGTATAAATTTGTTAACCATAAAAAATAGTAAAGTATCTTGTTAATAAAAATGGAATTAGAGAAAGAAGTAGGTAAAAAGAGAATTTACATTTTAAATTAATACAATTCTAAAAATATAAGGTAAAATGGTAGAAAAAGACAATTTTGGAAAGAGTTATTATAAAGAAAATAATGTAGAAAAATAAAGCTTACATTATTGCAAATGTATAAATTTTTATTATAAGTTATAATAGTATTAAAATTTACTAACTATAAAAAAATTAAAGCTATTACTATAGTTTAACATTTATACTAAAATCTAATTTACTTTTTATAGTTTTTATATTTATTAACTTTTTTAAAAATTAACAATAATATTAAATGTTTACTTTAAATTTATAAAGTTATATATTTATTTATTTAAACTATTTAGTAGTTAAATGTATATAATTAGCTATTTTTAATATATAAAAAGCTAAAAAATAAGTTAAAATTTAGATAGTATACTTTTTTTATTTTATTTATTCATATAAATAAAGTATATATTAAAAATTTTATATATAATAATAAAACATTTATATTTATTATTAAAAATAGTAATGTTATATAATAATACTATATTAGTATTAATTTTATTAAAGCTTTTATATAATTTACTTTTATTATAAATAAATATATAAACTAATTAATATAACACTAATATATAAAGTATATAAGCTATTTAATAAACTAAAAAATATTATTATTATAATGTAGCATTCAGTTTTTAATATAATACTAGTAGTAATTTTTATATTATATAGTATAAAATACTACAATGCAGAGGTAGTGGTAAATATGTGTATTTATATAAAAAAGTTAGTAGATAGTAATAGAGTAAGATTAGCTTTAATATTAATTATAGTAGTAATAAATATATAAGTTTAATAAGTAATATAAGTAAGTAAAGTTAGCAAAAATTTGGAAGCAAAATTAATATATATTTATATATAGCTTAGATTACAAAAGGTAATAGCTATAAGAGCTATAAACTATTTAGTAGCAAAAAAGTAACTAAATCTAATATATAGGATTTATAAGAGAAGACAAAAGTATTTGCAATTTTAAATAGCTTTTATATCTTCAATAAAATAGAAAAATAAAAATAAAAAATAAATATGAATATTTTATTATTATATAGTAAAAATAGCTTTATAAGTACTTTTATATAATTTAAAATAATTTTATTAAAAGTCAAATTATTAGCTATTATAATTTGTTATATATTAGTATTATAAAATTCTTTATTAATTAGTATTAGTGGTTATATTAAACTAGCTTTAAAATATTGAACTTATAAAGTTTTTAAATAAGAATAATAAAATAAAAAATATTTTTTTGCTTAAAAAAATTTATTAAATGCTTGAAATATTTTGTATAAAGTTTTTAAAATAGGATTAGTAATTTTGTTATATAAATTTAAAAAGAAAAAAAAGAAAAGTAATTAATTAATTAAGCTTAGAAAAAAAATTATTAAAATAATTATAAAGCTACTAAATAATAGAATATTATATATAATATTTTTTTATATAAATTATTATTTTAAATTTTAAAATAATTAAAATATTAACTTATTTTATTTTATTTTATTAAAATATATTTTTATAAATACTATTTTAAATATATAATAATATTTTTATTAAGCTATTTTTAGTAAAGAATTATATAATTTTAGTAATAATATTAAAGTAAAGTATAAAATTATACTTTAATTTTTTTAGCTAAAATAAAAAGATTTTTATTTAATATAGTAAATAAAAACTAAATTATATATTTTTTAATAATTAATTTAATAATAAAGTTTACTAAAAAAGTTATTAATATATTTTAATATATAGCTTATATTATTAAAAACTAATTTAAAATAATAAAGTTAAAATATTAGATTTATTAAATATAAAGTATAAAATTAAATATAATTTATATTACTTAAATGTTTTTTACATTTTATTTTATATACTATTAAGCTTATAATATTTAATAGTAATTTTTTTTTAAAACTTAATAATTTGCTAACTTTAACTTTTTTATATAAAGTTTTGCTACTTTTTATTTATACTTAAATAAATTTTTATACTAACTACTTAGCAATTTAAGGTTTTTAAATATATATATATATAGTTTAATACTATTAATTTAAATAATATCTATTTTATATATAGGTTTTTTTAAAATATCATTAATTTTTAATAAAATTTACTAAATTATAATAAAATATAATATTTTATAAATTATATTTATAAATATATATATTAATTTTTAGCTAATTTTAAATATAGATAATTAAGTAATTTTATTAAATTATAAAAAATTTAATAGTATTATTTAAATAGTATAAATAATAACATAAAAATTTATAAAAATAAATAAATAAATATTTTTAATAAAAATATAAAAAATATATAAATAAAGTAATAGTAATAAAAAAAGTTTTATTTTTATTTAAGCAATTATATTAAAATTAAATAAGTATAAAATAATATAAAAAAGCTATTAAAAAATTAAATACATATAAAAAGTAAGTAATATAAAGTAAAGTTTATTTAATAATAATAATATATTTAATATTAACTTAACTATAATAATTATATATAGTATATTTAATAAATAAATTAGTTAAAGTAAAATTATTATTATTATTTTAATATTATAAATTTTATATCTATTTATTTTTAATAAAATGCAAATTATTTTTATTTTTTTAAGGCTTTATATACTTATAAATCTTTTTACTATTTTATAAAACTTTATATTAGATTTAATAAATTACTTTATTTAATATAAACTACTAAATTTAACTAAATATTTAAAACCTATTATTTTAAAATTAGCGTTTATATTATATATATATAAGTTGGTTTAAATTTTAAGTACTTATTTCTAATTTTATATATAATTATAATTAAATAAAAATATTATAATATAAGATTATTTTTTTAAATTTAATCTTAGTATACCTTTTTTATACTTACTTTATATAAATTAAGTAAATATAATAAAATATTTATTAACTTAATACTTTTAGGATATCTAGCTAATATAGCTAACTTTTTATTAAAAATATAAATTATTTTTACTTTTATTAACCTATTTTTTTAGAAAAAAAATTTAAAAAATAAAGATAAATAAATAAATACTCTGCTAATAAAAACTATACTTTAAATATTATACTAAATTTATATATACTTTAGTTATAAAGTATTTTTATTTTTATTTTTAAAACTACTATAATTAAAAAGCTATTTAACTTAATATTATTAATATAAAAACTTACTATTTTATTTTATTATTAACTTTTTAAATAAAAAGTTTAGAAGAAATTATAAAGCTTTATTTAAATAGTAGAAAAAATATTTTTACAAATATATAATATAATAACTAATGTTAAAATAATATTAAATAAAGCTATAAGTATAGCATTAGTAATATAATAATAATAATTACTAAAGAAGGTCTATTTGTTTAAAGTATTATTTTTTAAACTTTTATTAAAAGTTTTTATACTTATTTTTTAGATTACTTATATAATATACATTTTTAAATTTTTAAAGTTTTAAAATAATATTTTAAAAAATAAAAAATAAAAAATAAAAAATAAAAGCTTATTATAGCAAAAAAATATAAAAGGAAAATAGTACAATTAAAAGCTTATATATATATTTTAATAAAAAAAATATGTAGTTATTTTTTTTAATATAGATATTATAGGTAAAAATAAATAAAGTTTATAAAATATTAATAGGTATAGCTTTATTAATACTTATTTATACTTTTGCAAACTTTAATCTTAAGTAAATTACTTTAAAAAATTAAAAATAAGTTAATTATCTTTTTTTATCTATCCTTTTCTTTTTTACAAATAAGCTTACTAGTAAATTATATATAAATATATAAATAAAAATTAATTTTACTAGTAAACTATCTTAGAGTTTTAAAAATATAGTATAATTTTTTAAATTAAAATATAAAAAATTAACTACTTTTTTTATTTTAGTTTAAAATTACTACCATTTTAATTAAGTTAATAAGTTTCATATACTTTTTTATTATAATAAAATTTTTAAAACCACTTTATTAATTAATTAATTAATTAAAATTTAAAGCTAAAACTTATTTAAATATTTTATAATTAACTGATTCAAATTTTGTTCCTAATAAAATAAAGCTTAAATTTTTCTATTAAAAATAATAGTTTAAGTTAGTATTAGTACTACTAGTAGTTAAATTAATATCCTTTATTTTATTTTAATTTTAAATTTCTTTTTATATAATTGAACCTTTTAAAAAAAAATTTAAATTAATTTAATTTAATTTAATAAACTTTAACAGTTAAAATATTAAAAAAGTATTAAAATTTTTTAAAGGTGTAGTTTATTTATTACCCAAACTCGTTTTACAATTTAACTTAATAGTTGAATTAATTGTAGTTTATCTACACTTCTTATTTCTAAGAAAGGTATTTTTCCTTTAAAATATAAACTACTTTTTTTTAGATTTAAGTTCGAGATTTGTTTCAATTTTAAAAGTAAATTAATTAAGGGAAGGTTTAATATTTTTAAAGTTTTATTTAATTTCTAATTTATAGATAAAATCTAGGTTCAACAATACTTTTTTATAAATTAAATTATACCTTCAATAAATCGGTATTTACTTTCGATTGTAATAAAGTTGATGGGATTATTTTTAATTATATTTAAAAATAAATAAATAAATAAATAAATAAATAAAAATATAATTTTATTAAGGCAACGTTTTAAAAACGATGACTTTTCAAATAATGTAATACATTAATAATAAAAATAAAATAAGAAAGTAGAACAATTAAATTTGTTCAGTAGTTTGGAGCAGTTGGTTTAGGTACAATTACAAAATCGGGTGTACCGGATCGATTTTCCATTCCAATATGAGTAGTATTGAATTCAGAATCAGTAACTTGATGGGAAAAATTATCGTACCCATCTTCGTAAGTCTTTTCGTTTGCATGCCCTCTAGAAAAAATACCAGCAGGTTTAGAATCTTCAGGTTGTTCTAACAAACTGATAACGCGACTCTGTCGCGTATCACGAGTTGGATCTGACTGACTGTAATTACTAAGACCTTTGGCACCCATCGTTTCATAATCTCTGTTGATCGGTTGTTCTGAAAAAGTTGTGTTAAGGTTCTGTTCGTTATCTTCACCTTTAACCAATTTGTAAATAGTAACACCTAACGACCATAACGTCATAATGAGAATAGCTAAAATCATAATAGCTTGTACTACTATCATAGCAATACCGATAATAGTTCGAGCTAAATCGGGTAAATTAATCGATTCGATAAAAGCAAACAACAGACCGGTATTAACGATACGCATTACACCGATAAATACCATAAGACCGTTACTAACTTTAGCAGCGTAAGGACGAGCAAAGAACAGTGCGATAAAGAATCCTAATTCAGTAGCTACTAAAACACACATCTGAACCCAAGGGAAATCGGAAAGCATACCAACAGCTACAGCTCGGATAATAGAAGATATCAATACTACTATGAAAAACATATAAGTAGGAGCACGGTAATCCGAATATAAAGCACCGTACTTATACTGTAAGTTAACACTAGAGTACAGTTTACGAGGTCCAGCTCTTATAACACGGAAAGTTACAAAACCCATAATACCTACACAGAACAGAGCTAATACGATAACAGCAAGTACAGTTACCAACCAATAATCACGGATAGTAAGTTGAAATAGAGCAGCGGTAGCTACGATAAAATAACAGAGCATAAAAACTCGAAGTAAATTACCTACGTAATACATAACGAAGTGATTACGTAAATTTAAAAACATCTGTGGTTTATGCATCGCTAAAAGTTCTAAAGCTAAACGCATAAACAAACATAGACCAGTAATAGCAGCAGCAACACATCCAATAATAATTAATACAGTAGTGAAATAGTTCTCAGGTCGGATGTTTAACTTTTTAGAATAACTATGGATACCAGCTAAATCGGAATACCCAGTAGCGTTTTTATCAGGTATAAAGTTATCTAAAGCACGTCGTTTTAAAGTACCGGTAGCATTATTTCCACCTGATAATATATCAGTAGCTAACGGAGTAAGTTTAAATTCAGTTGGACGCATATTATCTAAAGCTTTCTCAAAAGCTGATATACGGATAGCACCCATCGACCAAGCAAAGTTAGTAGTAAATTGATCGTAAACTGGTGGATATTTAAGGTTAAGCATACCGGTTGATGCCATAAATTGCATCGTTCCTAAAACGTCAGCAGCGGAAGGGGAAGGTCCAGGACGTACTTGTAACGAACTAGCAGCAGGAAGTACTGCACCTAAACTACCGGAAACGATAGCGGAAAGACCTGATAATAAAACGGAAGCACCAGCGATAGAAGCTGTACCAGCAACGATACCAGGTTGGGAAGCGGATACTGAATTACCTAACCCTACCGATACGCAACCGATTGGATTTCCGTTACCATCATCTAATTTTAAAGTTACTTCTACGTTTGCACCAGGAACCGATGAAACGATATTAGCAAGGTTAGGAACGTTATTAGGGACATCGATCGAATACGGTAAATCAAAGTTACCCGCTTTTATCGGACAAGGGGATACTCCAGTTGGATTTTTACATAAATCTTGATTTAATGAAAAAACGTTAGCACCAAAAATTGAAAATTGAAGAGCAACGTTCCCTTTAGTTAAAGGTTCCGTAAGTGAACCGGATAGTTTAGCGTTTAATTTATTACTACTAGGATCTAATTCGATCGTTAACTCTTTAACTTGAACAGTTGATTTTTGATTAGCGGATGAACATGTGTTGACAAAGTTAGATTTAAGTAAAGTAGTTGCGAGTAATCCATTTATTAAAATAAGTGGGTATACGATATGCATAATTAAACGTTTTGAAAAATATAAAGAAAGAGAAATAAATTGAAAGGAACAGTTGTTGTTCGTTCGTTCGTTCGTTCGTTTGTTATTATATATAAAATAAAAAGTTATTTAATTTAAATATAAATGCTAAAAAGATTAATTATAGAAAAGAAAAGAAAAGAAAAAATTAAATTGAGTTAAAGTTATCTCTATCTATTCGTTATCGATTTTATTTACTATAAAAAATGGTAATAAATCAAAAAAGCTTAGTTAAAATAAAAATAAGTGAAGTAAAGTGAAATAAAATAAAATGTAGTGAATTAAATCTAGAAATTTTTTAGAAGTTGTACTAGATTTGATACCACCTGGTTGTAACTAATTAAATTTTAATTTGGAATAAAGTTGCCGATAAATTGAGGTGATTCGGAAATTTTTATTTCAAACCTTCCAATTAAAAATAAAGTAAGTTTATATATTTATTAAATACACTAATTATGATGTAATAGTTTTACTTGAACGATCCTTAAATTTTATTTTATCAAATTATTTAAACCCCAAACCGTTTTCAGTTAGCTAACCTCCACTTTATCCATACTTCACTTCGAATCTAGTCAACTAACAACTGATCAAGTTACTAATTTAGTAGTTAAAATATATTTATATATATATATAAAAAACTTTATTGAACAAATTAATTAAAAATAAATAAGAATAAAATATTAACGAAAAATATTTTACAATAAAAATTAATAAATAAATAAATAAAAGTTCACTTAAATTATATTTAAAATAATTTTAAAATTCAATTTTTAATCGATTTAAATTTTTAACTTACAATTATTACCATCAAATTACTTATTTAAAAAGTACAGTAACTTGAATTTTAACTTATGAAATAACTTTATAATTAATACTTTATTTAGAAATTTTTATTACCGAATCCAATTTTTTGTACGAATTAAAGTTTAATATTCCTCAAATAATAAATTTTATTCCATTTAAATGACGTTACTAAATTTAAATTCTATCCAATTTTTTTATAATAATTATTTTTATTTAAAAATAAATTTAAAATTTTAAAAATAAATAGATCATCTGTTTTTTAATTTTACTTAACTAATTATAACTATTTTTAATTTTTTTATAAATAAAAGTTAACTTTGAATTAGATTTTAAAAAAATTGATTATAAAATTTTTTGATAAAAATTAATCCCTTTTAATTTATAAATAATTTACTTTATTTTTAAATTTAACAAGTTTACTATTTATTTAAAAGATATTGTTTAACTAAAAATAAATTGTTAATATAGTAAAATAGTTGCTATTAATAATATTATTTTTTTTAGTAAAAATAATTTATTAAAGGCAGAATCATAATTATAAAACTTTAAATTTTTAATAATAATAGTTATAATCTAGTTTTTAACTATTATTTTACTATTTTAAACAAATAAAAGTTTTTTTTACAACTAATATAAATTTTAATAATTATAGATATTTTTTAATTATATATAAATAAATATTAAATATTAATTTAAGTAATTTATATTAAATAACATTTTAATAATATTAAAAAAAAAACTTTAAAAAGTATTTAGAAAATATTATTTAATGTATATTAACTATTAAATACTTATTTAAAATATTTTTACTAAAATATACTAAAATTAAAATAAAATAAGCAAATATAAATTATATTATTAATACTTAATATTTTTATAACTAATAATTATTATATAGCTAAAAATAATATTTAATTAATATTTAATATTATTTTAAACTTTTAAACTATTTATATTAAAATAAGATAGATTTTAAATTCTTTTTTAATAAAAGAATATAATATTAAAATAAAGTTAAAGTTAAAGTTATAAAATAATTTTTATTATACAAATAAATTAAAAAGTATAATTAAACTAAAATTATTAAAAGTTTGCTCAAGTTTTTTTAAAATATAAGCTAATATATTAGTATAAATATTTAAACTAATAATTAACTTAGTAAAAAATAAAAATATATATAATTTAAAGTTTATTATAATTTTATATAATTTTAATTTACTTTAATATAAATTTTTTTAATATAATAAGTAAAAAAATTATAATTAAAATAATATAAAATTTAAAAAAACTATAATTATTTAAATAATACTAGTATATACTATTAGTTAAATATTATAAATACAGTAATAAGTTAAAAAAATAATTTAATTAAAATATAAAGTTAGTTTAAAAAATGAAAAAATTATTAAAAAAACATTAAAAAAGCTAAAAAGTTAGATAAAAATTAAACTTTTTAAAAAGTAACTATTATAATAATATTTTATTATTTTTATTTAAACTAGTAATTAGACTTTATAATAATTAAAATATTAAAAAAAACTTTTAAAATAGTAGTATAAAATTTTATAAATATTATAAATAAAAGTAAAATTTTTATATAGCTAATATATAAAATATAAACTTAAAATTAATAAATTATTAACTAATATTAAAAATATAATATCAATATATATTTAATAATTAAAATTTTATATAGTATATATTTATAAAGCTATTAATAATTTAGTTTACTATAGTATAAAAATATTAATATATATATAAATTTAAAATAAATAAATAGTTATATTAATAAAATAAAATAGTTTATAAGTAAGATTTATATTATAAAATTTATATAAAATTAGTTAAAGTAAAAATAATTAATTAGCTTATTTAAATAATATAAAAATAATAAAAGTAAAATTATATTAAAAATAATTATTTATAATAACTACTTTATACTATTTATAATTTTTTATTTAAAGTATAAATATAAATTTATTTTTAAAGTAAATTTAATAACTATTTTTCTTTTATAAAAAAAAGAAATTTAACTTTAAAAACTATAATATAATAATATTATTAAATATAATTACTAAAGTTTTAAATATATTTTTTTAAACTTATTTAAAGTTATTTATTAATTTTATATTTTTAATAATTATTTAAATTTTATATAAAAAAGTTAATATTTAATAATAGTATTATTATTATAAATATTATTTATATAGCTAATAAAAATTTAACTAATAGCAAACTAATATTTTAATATTAAAAAATTATTATTAATAAATTATATATTTTTTTATAGTTATAAACTTATATATATTTAAAAATTAATTATAAATATTATAATTTTTTTCTTTTATTATTATTTTTTAATATATTAATTAATTTTTATTAGCTAAATTATTAATCAATATTAAAAATATTTATATAAAATAAACTAAATTATTAAATTTATTAGTTTTAAAAATAGTATTTATTTTAGTAGTAATAAATAATAAAATAGATTACTTTTAATATTATTTAAAATATTATACTAAATTAAATAGTATAAATCTAAATAAAAATAAAATAAAATTTATAAATATAGAAAATCTAACTTTAATTTTATATTTATAATTATATTTTTACTATTATTTTTAAGTTTAAAAGTATATTATAATTTAAATTAATTATATTAAACTTTAATTAATAAAGTATTAATAACTAATTTATACTTATTTTTATTATTTTAGATTTTTAAAAAGCTTAGCTTAATTACTATTAAAGTTTAAAAATTAATACTATTATATAAATTAGCTATTTAATTATTTTTTCTAATAAATTATAATAATATATAAAATATTTATATTTTTTAATATACTTTAAAATCAATAAATAGAAAATACTTATTTTAAAAAAAATTAAATAAATAATTATTAAAAACTAAAAAGTTTTTTATAATATTTATTCTAGATATAATAAGTAATAATTTTTATTTTTAAAAGTTAAACTTTTTTTATAATTATATTTTAATATTTTTTAAAACTAATTTTAAATTTACTAAAAAATATATAATTATAAAAATAAAAATAAAAAATAAAAATCAAAAAGTTTATTAAAAAATAATTTATAATAGTAAGTTATTTAAGCTTAATATATTATATAAAAGTAATTAAAAAGCTAACTTTAAATTTTAAAAAAATAGATATTTTTAGTTAATAAAAAATAAACTTATAACTTAAAGTTTTAAACATTAAAATCTTATTAAAAAAAAGTTAGTAAACTTATTTTTTTTATAAAAAATTTCAAAAAATATAAATTAAGTTTAAAAAGAAGATTTTAATTTAAGTTTTAGTTTAATTTTTTATTTATATAATAATATTAATATTTTAACTTAAATAATTACTAATAGTTAAAAATTATTAACTTATTTTAATATTTAATATAAATTTAAAATAAAACTTAATAAATATTTAGGATTAGTATAATATACTATTTTTTAAAAACTTTATTTACTTAACTACTTTTAATAGCTGAAAAAAAGTTAATACTTTTTTAAATAATTATATAAAGTATAGTTAAAGCTTTAATAGCTTATAAGTTTTATAACTAATATTAACTAGTTTTTATATATTATATTTAATATTATTTTTGTGTAACTTTATAGTTTATTTACTTATTTAGTTATTTAAAATATTATTATTAGTAACTAACTACTATATATTTTATTATTTATTTTATTATTAATATTTTCTTTAATTTTTCAAAGTTTATAAAATATATTTAAGTATTTTTTAAATCTTTAAAAATATTAATTCTACTAAAAATATTTTTAGCACTTTTGAAAAGCTTACTAATAATTTAATAAAAAATTTTTTATTATACAAAACCTAAAATAAAATATAATATTCCTTATTTAACTTTTTTTAGTTATATTTATTTTTTTAGTTTTTACTAGATTTAAAAGTAAAAATTCTTTTTAATACTTAGCTTATACTATTAACTATTCTGATAATATATATTTAGTATCTATTTTAGCTATATTTTTTTCTACTTTTACTACTTTAGCTATAAAAATAAATTATATTAATAAGAATTTTTTATTATATTTAATACCTTTATATTTATTTAACTAAATTCTATTATCCTTAAATAATTAAGTTGTGTTGTATTCTATATAAATGTTTAAATTAGTATCATTGCTTTTTGGAACCCAAAGTTTTATAGTTACCAGTTACCAGTTTTTAGAAGTAGTTAATCTTTTTAATAATACCACCTAAAAGTTTAAACACTATATTTTAAACTATTATATAAGTAAATTAAGATAAAAATTTTAAATATATTATGCAATCCTATAATTTAAATATAAAATAGCTAGCATAACTTAAAGTTGATCATTATCTTTATTTAAGACTGAAATATAGTTTATATTTATAAATTATTATTATTAGTTAAATAGATAAAGTTAATGTATCAGTTGGATGTAATCTAATAAAAATATTCTTATTCAAGAAATAATATATTATCTAAATCTAAAATCGATATAAATAATGTTAGTACAGAAGTGTGTATAACAGAAGACTACTAAATTTTATTTGAGCTAGGTGAATAGGTTTCAATATGTAGTCACTTATACAAAAGGCACTAAGAAGAGCCTTACACAATAGCACCTTGCTGTTTGGGTTCTATAGGTTCTTGTTCATCACGTTCCAGATGCAGAAAGTTGGAAATTGATTATTTCTGAAGCGAAATTTTCTTAGAACTCTACAATTTTATTCCATATTTTTTTATCTGAAAAACTAATCAAAAGCTAAATCTTTTACGTTAAGTTTAAAAACTCAATTTTAAAAGAAAACGTTTTATACGAAATGATAGATTTAAATACTTTAAGAGAGTTAAAGGCTCAAAAAAAGGAGGTAGTATTTTTAGACGAATCCAACAACCCAACAACAGACATTGAAAAAGCTTTTAAAGTTAAGATTGGTGATTTAATTGCAGATCGAGATCATGAAGTTGAAATTCCAAATTCCGATTTAAAGGTACATTTTATCACTTTAGCTGGTTTATGTTCTTCTGAGAATGTGCAGTACAGTGACTTTCTTGTTACTAGTTTGGAAGAAAATTCTAAAAACCTAAGCTTCCACAACTATAAAGTTCTAGCCGATTACATCGATGGTACTAGTGATGATTTAAGCACTTTACAAAGTGAAAACAAAGATGTATCTCCGCCAGCAAAACCTGAATTAAAAACTGATGAAGAAAAGTTTCCAACACCCCCCGATTCACTTCTCAAGAGGTATATGCCTGAGACACCTAACGAAACTCCTGAAAGCTCAATCCTTGATCCTCAAGTTCAAGATGAAGAACCAAAACCTTTACCCGCCCCTGAGGAAACCATAGCCAAAGCTCCATCTAAAGAAAATGCCAAAAATTTCGACGATTTTTCACGTAAAGCGTATACCCCATTCCCCAAAGATCCTGAAGGCTTAAAAAGAGTGTTTGAAGAGCCAGAAAAAAATTCTAGCAATTTACCAAAAGGATTAGATGAGCTGATTACTAAAATTCTTTGTAGTAATTCGCCGGTACCTGTTCATTTTAACGACAAAGTTGGACCACCGATTATATTAGTTAACAATGATCCAATCGCAGCGGTTAATTTGATTAATGTGGAAGATTTTTTACTAGGCAGAGGTTTTAAAAAGTACGATCCAAGCGTTAATCCGGAATCGGAGCACCCCAAGAAAGTTATAATAGACCGCAACGACATGAAAACTTTCCCTCACCCTCTTCAATCCTTACCTTTGAACCCAGGATTGCCTTTTCAGTTTGAAGTGGTGGATAATAAATACGAACTTACTGACGATTTCCTGAACCGAGTGGTAGCTATATTCGGTACTGGAAGAGACCTTCAATTTGGAAGATTGACTGCCGACAAAGTTTATCATTTGGAAGAGAAAGTCCCATTCTTCCATCTAGTTCCACCTCACACCGTCCGGCAGTACAACCGTGAGGATCAGAAAGTCTATCCCAAAGCTGTCATCTACGATACCAACTTCTCCCAAAGTGATTGGTCCAGTGAAGGCGTAGACATCAATTCGACACGCGACGAGCGTTACCAAAAACGGTACTACGACTTTCTCAACGTGTTCTGGTCCCGTATCGACAAATTTATCCAAACCGGGCAAAAACATTACGTCAACAAATATCCTTACTGGCTTCCCAACCACGATATAATCAAATCTAAGAAGAGGCGGACCGACTTTGAAAAAATTCATGGTGGTACAAGTAGTAAGATATCGCGTATCGATTATGACATGGAGTTTGCTCCTATCGATTGGTCAAAAAAACAGATTGACGATTATAAGTTTATGGACGATAACGAATTTTAATTTTTAAATTTAATATGTTTAAATAAATTTTATGGTTTTTTATTATAAATCTTTAAATTAATCCTAATACTACAGATTAACGTTTATTATTCATTATTTTTAGAGATATATAGATATAAGTTTAATCCTTTAGTAGCTTTTATAAGTTGAAATATATCATATTTAAATAAGTTAACCAGTTATTAAGGATAGTTTGTTAATATTTAAAAGGTGTTTAGGCATAGTATATATAATTATTAGTATATTTAAGCTTATATCTTATTTTTAATAAGTTACAAAGTTGCACTCCGATTTAATTTACTTTGAATATGATGGCTATTAACTTTATCTGCGTCTATTGCGACCTTCACGTTCCTTACGCTCTCTATCCTCCCTCTGTTTAGATAGGATGACAACCATCCTAACGAAAAGTTGTACAAAATTTGTAAATAAGTTGAGACAATCCGTTACAACATCGTAATGGCCTCGACTAGCTTTTTCAACTATCAGCTGGGTATCATAAACGACTAAGTTCATTAGCAAATTAAAAATAAAATATATGTACCATATCCGCTAAAAACTAATATTCCTAGATAAAGGAAGACTGTGTCGATACGGACCGAATTTAAAAATACATTAAAGAAGCTTATTACGGCCATCCCAGTTAAAGCTGAACCTAACATACCTCCTAAAAAGATGTAACTACGACGTTTGCTTAACAAAGCACTTCCAGTAAATGAGGCAAATGCTAGAGATGTACTGATGAAAGCTACTTTAATAACACTAAGTAAAAGTGAGTATATCTTAAATTTAATTATTTTTTACCCTGGGTGGAATATCTCAGTATAGTAAAGTAAAGGACCCAGCATAGCTCCCTTTAGGAAAGAAAAGCCCTAAATATAATTTAATAATGAGTTAAAAATAATAACTTACAAAGAGTAACCCTTTACGTAAACTTGAGTATTGTGGAGTATTGGGTAAAAATATTAATGCAAGAGTTACTCCCAAAGTGATTAATGAAAGGAAGGTTGTATTCTAAATAAGTACAAAATAAGAAATCGAATTCTAAACTAAAATATTACGAAATTGTATAAGTAGCTTGTATAGCTATATGCTCCTATATAAGCCATAAACATCATAGCAGCTAGATGAGTATATACTTCAACTAAATAACTCTGTACTCTAGGTCCGAGCTCATTTAGATTCTTTAAAGCATTGAAGTTAAATGTATTTGGTTGATCGGTTTGAAAAAATGGCATATTGGAATTGTTAATTTATGAAAAATTGTGTTCTAAAAGCTTTAGAGATAAATGGTGGTATTTAAAGATGCATCGAAATAATTCTGAGCTGGATGCTTAGAAAATTATATTTAGATAATTCGTCAATTAAAAAAGACATGTCATCGAAATAACTGAGCTCAAGAAAGAAAACAAAGCAAATAGAATTATAGTCATCAATAAACCAATAAAACATTAACACATAATATTGTGATAATATTTATATAGGTGCTTAGCTTTAACTACTACTTTTTTCGAGATGGCATGACAAATATTAAAAAATAGAAATTTCTAGTGTATTCTTAACCTTGTTTTTCTGAAAGAAAATTGTGATTTCATAGTTCCAAAGTGTTAACTTTACATACTTAAGATATACTGAGTTTACATATTTTAAGATAAATTATAAATTTTTACAGGCATATTAAACATCTAACTTAATTAAAAACTAATTGAAATAGTACTAAAATTTTTAATTAATTATAATTAAAGTTAAAATGTAAAAAAAAACTCAACTTAGTAAATAAGCAAATTGATAAAATAAGGCTAAGTTAAATAAGTCTAACATTTAAGTAAATTAAAAAATAGTAAATTAAGCTAATATAATAGCAGTTTTATATTTAAATAAATGTGTAACTATTTTATATTTATATTTTATAAAATAAAATTAAGTAAATAAAAAACAAAAAATTGCTACTATAGTTTTAATATAATAATTTAAGTATAATATTAAAATTTAATATTAATAAGCTTTAAATTAAGTCTAAAATAATTTTAAAAAAGCTAAGTAAGAAATAGTTTTACATTTGCCTAAATAAAATATTAAAATTTAATACTTTAGATTCTTTATATATTTTATAAAATTTTAAAATTTAAAATTTTACCTTTTTAGAAAATTTTATAATAAATATTTGCTAAAAGTAAATAATATATTTATACTATAATTATATTAACAATATTAAAACTAGTATATTTAATAATAAATATATAAGCTATATATATATAATTAGAATTTTTAATTTATAAATATTTTATATATATATATATATTAAAATACTAGTATAAATCTAGTTTTTTTGAAATTTTAAGTCAAAATTTTATAATATATATACTATTAAAATAAAATAAAATTATTATAGCTACTATTAAAAAAAATCATTAAAGTATTTTTTAAATATTTAAATCTATATTTTATAGCTAAAAGCTATAATTTTTAAGATTTAACTAATTTATTAAAATTATATAATTAAGAGTTATATATTTTTATAGCTATATTAGTATTTATTTTTTTTACTATATAAAAAAATATATTTAATATTATTTTTTCTTTTATTATATAAAAGAAAATTAAGTATAATTTTAGTTTGCTTTTTATTTCAATAAGCTATATATTAAGTTTATATTTTTAAACTTTATTAAAAAAACCTAAAAATTTTTAATTAAATTAAAATTTAAGTTAAGTATAATATTAAAATATAGCTTTAGTACTAGTTAAAAAGCTTAATACTAATATTTTATAAACTTAATATATAAAACTATAATATAGATATTAGTTATTATAGCAGTATAAAAGATAGCACTAAAATAAAATTTTAGTATATTAAATAAACTTAATAATTTTTAAATAAAAACATTGGTATTAAAATTACTTTTTATAAATATTAGATATAGAAATTTATCTATTGAAAATAAAGTTTTTAATTTAAGTATTTTTAAAATATAGCTTTAAAAGTTAATTTTAAAGTTACTAAATTTATATAAGTTAAAATTAGCTATATAGTTAATGTTTTAGCTTATAAATGAAAATATTTATACTTTAATTAGGCTAATATTTTAATAATATATTATAATTTAAAAGCTTTATTTTTATACTTTATATAATTTAAAACTACTTAATTTAATTTTTTTTAAGCTATATTATAAAAAAATAAAAGTATAACTTTACAAATTTTATAATATTATATACTATAAGTTATTTATATTTTTAAGTATAATAAAAAAGAGGTAGCTTTAAATATTTAAAAGTATATTTAACTTACTTTATTAAATAATAAAAATTAAGCTAATATTTTAGCTATTTTAAAATTTAAAATACTATTAAAAAATATTTTTAAAACATTATAATTATATAATTTATTTAAATAAAATATAAAATTATATATATACTATATATATTATATTTATATATAATAATAGTTAATTGTTTACTTAAAACTATACTTTAAATAGCTTTAGCTATTAAGCTAGCTATATAATTATACTATAATAGTTATTTTATATTTATATAATTATAAAGCTACTACTATATATAATAGTATAATTTATTAATATTTATTTACTATATATAGCTTATGATTATAAATATATTAGTTTTTATAATTATTAGCTTATTTTTATATTAGTGTATCTATTTTTTAAGTATAGTATAAGCTATTTTTTAAAAATTTTTAAATAATTATATAATAAAATTTTTAGTTGTTTTTAATATATAAATATATAAATAGTAAAAAATTATTTATTTTAGTAATTATAAAACTTTTTATCAAAGTAAAACTAAAAAAAAGTAATTTAATAATATAGAAAAAGTTTAGATTTTATATTAAAATTTGAAAAAATATTATTTATAATTTTTTAAATTTAGTAAATTTTTTTTTCAAATTAAAGCTAATAATTAAAATTAAAATTAAAAAAATTAAAATAAATAAAAAATACTAAAAAGAGTATAAAATATTAAAATAACAAATAAATAAAAATTAAATTTAAATTGAATTTAAATTAATAAAAATAAAAGCTAATAATTAATTATAATTAAAAATATATATAAAAAGTTTTAAATTTTAAAATATAAACTTTTTTACTAAAAAGTAAATAATTAATTTAATAATAGTTTTAATTATATTTTTAGATTTTTAAAAAGTAAATATAGATTTATTATTAATAATTTAATTTTTTTATTAGTTATAAAAATAATTAAAGCTAAAGTATAAAAAAGCTATAAAGTAATTTAAAAAAAATAAACTAAGTTTTAAAAAATATAAAACTATATATTAAATTATTTATATAGATAGCTTTATAGTTATTTTTAAATAAATATTTTATTTTTTAATTTTTTATATATTTTAAATAATGAAAAAATATTTAGTAAATGAAAGATAAAAAAGTTTAATTTAAAGTTAAAGTTAAAAAATTAAAAAGTAGTAGTAAAAGTAAAAAAGAGACTAATAAAATGTATATTTAAAAATAATTAAAAAAAATAGCTTTATTAAAATAAAACTAGTAAAATTTTCTATTATTTAATAAAATAATAACTTATATTTTTTTATAATTTATTTTTTAATGCTAATAAAAATTATTTTTTCTATTATATATATTAAATAAAAAATTTGAAAATATTTATTATATGCTATTTTTATATTTAATTTTATATATTATAAAAAAATAAACAATTATTATTTATAATATAAGTTAAAATAATCATTAAGCTAATAATAACATATAAAATAAATTATTTATTAACCAATATAATAATTATAATTATATATTATAAAAAAAATTAAAAATAAATCAAATTTAACTATAAATATAAAGTTATTTTAAAATAATAAAAAGTAAAATATATATATATTTAAATAAAAAAGTAGACAAAATTAATAAACTCTTTTATATAAACTAAAAATTTACTTAAAGTATATTAAAAAATATATAATAATTTTATTAAATTATAAGTTTTTTTTAGTTTTTTGAAAATTAGCTTTATTTATAAAAAAATCTAAAAATTAAAAAGTAGAGTTTTATAAAATAGTCAAAAGTATATATAATAATAATTAGGTTTTATTATTATAATATTCTAAAACTTAATAGCTTATATATGCTTTTATTATTTTAATATTTAAATTTATAATATAAAATATAAATATAGTTAAAAAATATACTTAAATTATAATTTTATTAGATTTAGTAACTAGTATTTTAATAATTTAAAAGTTTTAAAGTATAAATTAATTTGTATTTATAATTTAAATTTATAATTTTACTTAAAAATTTAAAATATTTACTAAACTAATTTATATATAACTATTCAAATATACTTTGATAATTTTAAATCTAGCTATATATAATAACTATAAATATTATATTAGTAAAGAAAAAGTTAAAGCTAAATATTTAATATTTTAATAATAGTTAATTTTTTTTATAAATTTTAACAAGTTTATTATTTAAAAAAAATAAAAATACTTTATAATTTACTTTTATTAAAAGTATTTAATATTTAATAAAATAATATTTATTTACTTAAAAACTTTTATAAATAAATATATACTTTATCTAATAACTTTATTTAATACTTATTTAAAAATAATAATTTTAAAATTTAATTACTTAATTAAATTTCTTCTATATAAAAAAGAAGATAAGCTAAATCTAAAAACTAGTACTTTATAATTTTTTTTAATATAAATATTAAGTTATTTAGTAAGTTTTTAGATATTTTTATCTTACTTTTAGATATATTTATTTTAAATTAATATAAATTTATTAAAAAAAACCATAATAATAATTATTAATATTACTAAGATAAATAAATCATTAAATATTAATAAAGCCTTTTAATTAATTAAAAAAGTATATTTAATTAAGTATATTATTTATATTTAACTATAGTTTTTACTATATATAAATTTTTAAATATTTTTTTATATTTAAATTTATTTTATTATTTAATATAGTAACATTTATAAATAACTTATATATAAATAAAAGCAGTATAATAAATATTAATATTTTTAAATAAATTTAAAAAATAAATAATATTATAGTAAATTTTAGCTTTTTTATAAACAAAATATTAGTATTAGATATTATAAATATATATATATTATATAAAATTATTAGTATTTTTATAAAAGTTAACATTTATTTTTAAAAAATCTTATATAATAAAATAGAGTAAATTATAATTACTATATTTAAAAAAGTTTTTTAGCTAACTTTGTTTTAATATATTACTAGTTTATAAATTAATTATTATAAATATTAGCTTTTATCTATTTAATAATTTTTAATAATAGTTTATATAATTTTAAACTAGTATAATAAAATAAAAGTTTTAGCATTATACTATTAGTTATAAACTAATTTTTATATTAAGTGTAGTTTAAAAAACTATATTTTTCTAAATATATAAACTTAGATAATTTTTTTATCTAAAATTTAAAATTTATTGTTTTATTTAATAATTTTTATTAAATACAAAGTATAGTTTAACTATATACAATTTTTTAGCTACTTTAATTTAAGTTAAAATAATTTTATTTTAAAACACTTTAAATTTATTAGTTTATAAAGCAGGTAGTTTATTTTAATAAATAAGCAAAAAGATATAAAAGGTAGTAGCTATATTTTTAGTAAATACAAATAATAGAGTAGCTATATATAAACTTCAATATATATTTTTTAGATTTTATTATTTAAAAATAAATAATTTTATTTCTTATTTTAATATAATTAGCTACCAAGCTATTTTTTATAAATTAATACTTTTTAAATATAAATTTCTAATATATATTAATAATAATACTCTAATTAGTTAAGTTTATATTGGCTAAATATTTAGTAAAGTTTTAGATAGCTATTTATTTTACTTTAAACTTAAAAAAAATTAGTATGCTATTATACTTTATATTTAGAGTTAAATTCTTGTAAATTTAAATTAACTAAAAGCTATATGTTTCTTGCTTTATCTCTTAAGTTATTAGCTAAATTGACTTTCTAGATTAGTTGTTTTTAATTTTTTTTTTGGGCATTAATTAATAAGTATAATTATATTACTGCAGCTTATTTATAAATTGTATTTAAATAGCTATTTTTCTCTTTTCTTTTTCTACTATTAGTTTTAGTATTTTTAAGAGAGAGGCATTATAATTTAAATATAAGCACTTTATACTTTATAGATCTAAGATAAGTTTTCCTGCACTTAGAATCAATTTTTTTAGTAATCCTTATTCCATCCCACTTTATATTTGCAGATAATCAACAAAAGATTTAAAATTATATCAATAGATATGTACAATATTTTATATCATTTTCTATTAAGTATTATGAATAGTTGTATTTTTATCCTACACTTAAAATAGGTACAAAGAATGGTAAAGTAGAAAACTTCTAAAAATCAGTTTTCTACCAACTATAATATTTTTATTCTAAGATATCGTATAAAACACGGGCCTGAATTTAAGCTATTTAATAAAAATTTTCTTCACTGCAAAATTTGTTGGGCCAATTATTATGAGTTTAAAGAACATTCCAAGCAAAAAATTCTAAAGAATATATTTTAAACCCATTTTTATGCTTAATTAAATTTTATTAACTGTTCATGAGCGCTAAAATATAAGGGATAAAGACTCGTATACTATAAATAGTAATATTGGCTAAGAGAAAGCAGTAGCGGATTTTATGGTCGTCTGAGTGTATTATATGCAATAAATGATAAAATGTGGGTATTTAAAGTGACAGGTTTAAGTAAATTTGTTACTGTAAGTTAAATCGGTGGATAGACTATCTTCTCACCAGATTAAAAATATATAAATCATTAGTTCTATAGTAAAATTAGTGTTTTGGGAACTTTAATTTGGAAAATGGCAAAGGTATGATATTTATTAAGTTAATTTTTATTTGCAACTATATCAATTATTTTCAAAATTTCCATTTAAATCCTTAAGCTATACTAATTATTTTCATAATACCTTTACTATTATTTTCACAATATCGCGGCAGAAGCTACAATATAACTTATATAACAAACGAAGAGTATATATTTACTCAAAATTATCCTAAAAACAAATTTTTTATTTATTTTAATATTAAACCTGGTAAAATTAGGATTCTTAAAATAACAGTAAAACTAGTTTTAGGATATAGTAGAGGTATGAATTATTAGTAATAAAATTTCCCGAATTCTAGTTTTTATGCAAGTCTATTTATAACTATCAATGTGACAATTCACTAATAAAACATATTTCTAAATATCAAAAGTTTACTATTATCTAAGCGGAGAATTTTGCAAAAAAACATCGAATTAGTTATTTTATTAATAATTGGTTATTGATGGTGATTTAAGTTGTAAAAATATTCATAAGAGTTTCTTAAAGTTAGCAAGAGCTTTAGCATCTTCTTGGTTCAAATCTTCGTAAATCGAAGAGGAATTTTTGATTTCGGTTTTGGGTTTATCTTCCTCAACTTCATTAATTTCATCAACTTCCTTAACTGTTTCAGTCAACTCAATAGCAGAATCTTGAATAGCAGCATTAGAGGGATCTACAACTACAAGAGGGTGTTTCTTTCTATAAGCCTTATTGCGGTAGTAGAATCTAACGTCTCCATATAAATCTTTGGCAGCATTATGTAAAGTGGGATCGAGGGAAAAAGCAATAAAGTTAAAAAGTCCAGTAAGAGTTAAACCGAGCATAGTCCAAAAAAGTAATGGTATTGTAAAGCTGTTACCACCAGCTGCTGTTATTAAAATTCTTGAAATGGCACCTGAAAGGTATATAAAGTATATAATCGGGTAAAGCGATACACGGAAAATTAGTTTTTTAAGATGGTTGATAAGTTTAGGACGGAATTTAGGATTCGATAGTGAAATAGCGGTTGTCATTTGGCTCAATACGTTAACATTTTTAAAAAGTTTAATTACAACGCATACTGATACGACCAA
>JAWQFY010000023.1:0-83679 GCA_037055185.1 Capillidium rhysosporum
TAGTATATAAAACTAAAAGTTAAATAATTTATAAACTTAATTAAATATATTATAAGTAAGTCATATTTTAATTTTTATACTTTTTATTAAGTATTTTCTTTTTATTATATTTTTAAAATTAAAATTAGCTACTTTTAAAAGTAGCTGATTGCCTATTTATATTAGCTTAAATTATATATTTATAAAAAACTTTTTATATAATAAAAAAATTATTAATTAAAATAAAAGTATACTTTTAGTTTTTATAATATTAATAAAATAATTATATAAGTATTTTATAAAAAGTTATATATTTAATACTAAAATAGTTATTAAATTATAATATATTAAATCAAACTTGTTAATTATAAAAAATATTAAAAAAATAAGTTTTCTAGTAAAATTAAAGTTTTATAATTTTTTTATTTAATTTTTAATAATAATAAATAACTAAATTATTATAAATATTAATATAGTAAAAGATATATTTATAAAATATTAGTTTTTTTTACTTATTTTTTATAGCATCTTATTTAGCAATAGATATTATTATTTTTTAAATATTTTTTTTTATATTCTATTTTTTAAAAATTTATTAATTTTTATATATTTTTAGTTACTTTAATAAAAAAATTATTATATTAACTACTTTTTTAAATTTTAATAGTTTTAATTTTAATAGTTTAATATATTTTATCTTATTTTATTTATTTTTTATAAACATTAAAATTTTATTTACCTAAATTTACTATAAATTTAATATTTTATATTTATATATATAGTATAATCTTTTAAAATTATTAACTACTATTTAAAAAATATAATTTAAAAATTAACTGCTTTAATATAATATATACTAAAAATTATTAATTATTAACTAAAATTTTAAATAATACTTTAAAATAAGTATTTTATAAACTTATTAGATATTTATTAAAATATTCAATAAAATAAGTTTCTAACTGAAAAAAAATCTAGATTTTTTACAGCACCTTATAATTTGTTAGTGGTTCTTACTGAGTCAATGATTTAGACTAATTTTGTTTTACCTAAGCATGTAGTGGCAGTAATATTTTTCAAATTATCTTTTAGTCTAAGTTTATTAACCTTTTCTGACTGCTATTGTACAGAGTTAGTTTTGTAACCAACTTTCTAAACAAGTTTTATTACTATCAAAAAGATGTACATATTGCTATAATAACTAAAACATAACGTTTTCATAGCAAAGTAACGAGAACCTTGAATAATTCAAACACTAAATCTGAACCGTTTCAATTAAACCGATAGGTTTAAATAACTTGAAATGCGATAATTTAGGTTAAATTTCGGTAATTGAGAAAATAACGTTTGATGTAAATGATTGGTTGCGCTATTAGATTAATACAGTACAGCTAAAATTAGGTTTAGTTTTAGGGGAGCTGGATTTGAAAGTAGCTTACCAGATACCACTGAAAGAATTCCAAACTAAAAAAGTTGGAGAGTGGAATAGTCTATAATTTCTTGAGTATAGAAAATTTTGCCCTTTAATTTCTTCCTTTTGTTGGCTATCTTTTCTCTTGCCTTAATTTTGATTTCAAGCCATACGCTTTTCAAGAGTAACACCATTAATAAAAGTACGCATTTATTACAACTATTAGAAACACAACTTTTCGATAAACTGCTAGCTTTAAAGCCGGTTTAGTATGCGGTGTTAACAAAAATCCAATTCCCTTACTATTACTACTTTCAACTTTTAGCGGTTTATACCTTTTAATTTTTCCGATAATATTTACCTATAATTAACAAAGTTAATTAGATAAAATAACAGCACAGCATGGCACAAGCTAATCAACGTAGAAGTAGCGGTATACAGCTAGGTAGCCACTCACAGAGTTCTTCTCAGTCTTCCCGTTCTGGTCAGCCTAATATAGTTGGAGTTCATTACCGTGTTGAAAAAAAGATTGGTGAAGGAAGTTTTGGAATAATTTATTCTGGTAAATTTTGTTTATACTATTGATAATCTTACAATATATTTAAGGTACGAATCTACTTAACAATCAGGTGGTAGCCATCAAATTTGTAAAAATTTTATATATTTTAGTTTCTAAATATTTTAGGAACCACGTAAAGCTGATGTCCCACAACTCAGAGATGAGTATCGCGCTTATAGGATCTTAACTGGACTTCGTAATATTTACTATTTTTATTAAACTGAAAACATATAGCTGGAATTCCAAGTGCTTATTATTTTGGACAGGAAGGATTATACAATGTAATTTGTATTGATCTATTAGGACCAAGTCTTGAAGATTTATTCGATATGTGTCGTCGTAAATTTTCAATTAAGACAGTCGCTCTTTTGGCAAAGCAGATGGTAAGCTTTTTATTGCTATTTTTTTAACCTTGATAGATCACTAGAGTTCAATCCGTTCACGAAAAATCACTCATTTACAGAGATATTAAGCCCGATAATTTTCTCATGGGAAAACCTCACTCTAAGAATTCAAACATTGTACACATGGTTGACTTTGGTATGGTCAAACAGTACCGAGATCCTAAGACCAAACAACATATTCCCTATCGCGAGCGTAAGAGCTTGAGTGGTACTGCGCGTTATATGAGTATAAATACACATTTAGGACGTGAACAGAGTCGTCGTGACGATCTAGAAGCTCTTGGTCACGTGTTTATGTACTTTTTACGTGGTTCTTTACCGTGGCAAGGTCTCAAAGCTGCCAATAACAAGCAAAAATACGAGAAGATTAGTGAAACGAAGCAACTTACCACCATTAAGGACTTATGTGGGGGATTCCCTGAAGAATTTGCAACTTACATGACCTATACCCGTAAGTTGGCATTTGAAGAAACCCCCGATTATGATTATTTGCGTGGCCTCATGGACAAAGTGCTACAGAAGCTCAATTTACGTGAAGAAGAAGAAGTATTTGATTGGATGATTCACGTCGACCAAATTAAAACACCATCACACGCTTCCTTTAAAATACCCGAAGTTAACCATGAAGCTGCTACTAAACTCACATTGCACGGATCTAAGGCTAATGGTACGTCTCGATTAGGGGACGGTATAAACAGTGAAAACAAGACTCAGAAAGATACAACCGCTACATCCAATGCTAACTTTAACAATAGTCATTACCGTAATCCTTCTGGACTAAATACTTTGAATCATGAAAACGAACCTGCCAACAACACTCCTAACCCTGTCATTAACTTAGAAGGTCTGCCTAAAGAGGGTAAAATCAAGCGAGGAGGTTTCAGCAAGTTTATCAACTTGATTACCTGCCGCTCATGTTATAGCTAAATTTACGCACTACTAATCGAAACTAAATTTACCTAATACCAACACTAACTTTATACAGAAAATTTCGGCGCCCTAGTTATTTAGATCATATGACCCTTAAAGCTTTACAAGGTTTACACAATAGTTTTATTTTCCAGCCTGTCTCACCTAATCACAACTCCCTCTCTTACCACCTTAAACAATATTTAAAGGCTTTTAAGTCTTTCCTAAACCCCTTCAAAATAAAGTTTTAATGCTGTTTTATCTTTATTACTTTCTACCTCCCCCTTTCCTTCAACTTTAACTGGCCATTTGCTAAGTTGCAGCTTTGGGAATAACTAACTTTAGCTTTAGTTAACTCCATTGACTTTCTAACCTGTTTTCCTAACTACCTATTCAAAAACTTTAATTTAACTTTGAGATATAATAATGTTTAATTAGTTAGCTTTAATGATTTCTGATGAATGTTTACCATTTTAAATCTAATTTAATAAATTCATTAATAATAGTTAACTTAACAAACTATATATTTTTAAAATTTTAGTTATTAGCTCATTTTAAAAATAAATTAATAAAGATAAATATATCAACTTTAGCTTAATATTTTTTCTATTTTAATAAAGCTTTTATACTAGCTTTTAATATGTATTTAAATTTTATATAAATAACTTTATTTATAATATATTTATCAAGCTACTTTTATATATACACTTTAATTTTTATTAGCTAATTATATAAATAAAACTGTAAACTAACAAATTATATATAAATTAAAATAATGAATATACTATAATATATAGTATATAAATTAAATTATAATAGATAGTAATAAAACTTTTTAATTTTAAGCATTAATTGCAAATTATTTAAAAAAAATATTAGGTATTTAACTTATAATGTTAATTTTTTTTAAATGTACTAATTTAAAAATTTATAAAATTATAAAGCTTAAACTTTTTTTTACTTTTTATTAATAAATTATAATATATATATACTATTATTTTATAAATTAAAATTTTAATATATTTAAAATATATTTTAATTATTATTTTAGTATAATTTTTTTTATATAACTAAAATTATATATTATAAATAGTTTAAAATTAAAACTAAGTTTTTAATTAAAAATATATTATAAAATAATAATTATATACTATAATTATTACTAATAAATAAATATATAAATGTATATATTAAACTCTTAATTATAAAAAATAAAAAATATTTAAAATTAATTAAGTAATTTTACATTATAAAAAACTATTATATATAAAATTTTATAAAAAGTTTTAAAAAAATAAAAATAAATTAATTTTAATAGTAAAAATATTACTTTTTAAAATTTATAACAAATAGTAAATAATACTAATTATAATATTAATTAATATTTTTTATTAAATAAAAGCTTTAAAATACTTTTAAATATATAAGCTATTAAACTTTTAATTTAAAAAATTAAATTAAATATTATTATTTTAATAACTTTGCTATACTTTTATATAAAATTATAATATTTACTTACTAATTAAAAAAATATATTTATATTAATATTAATTAAATAATTTTACTTTTTTTAAATACTAATATAGTTTATACTAATACTATTTAAATAATTATAGTTTTTTTTCTAAATATTAACATTTTTTAAATATTAAGTAAGCTTTTAAATATTTTAGTTTAATTATATATTTTTTTATATATAATAGAATTTTTTTAAATTATTATTTTAATTTTATTAATAATATAAGCTTTTATTAAAAAAAAGCTTAAAAGTTATTATATTTTAGTAAAATAGCTTTAAATTTATAAATTAAGATTAAAAACTATCTTTATAAAAATTTTATTATTTAAAAATTATTTTATTTATTTTTTATTAAATTATTAATAATTTAAAAAACTATAATTATAATAGCAGTTTTATATATAATAAACTAATTAAAAAGAAATTTATATTTATATAAATATAAAACTACTATTATAAAGTAAAAACTAAAAAAAGAAAATTAAAATTTCAAAGATTTTTTCTAATTTTTTTATTAAGTTTTTATAATTAAAAGTTATATTTTCTAAATTGTTATATGTATATATATATTAAACTAGTAGTAATATTAGCTATTTAAATATTATTATTAATATTAGACTTTATTATAAATATTGAGTTAAGCTTTTAATAATTTATAGATAAAAAAATAGTATATTAGTAGTATTTATTAGTATACTAAAAAAAAACTATTTTTTTACTTTATTTAGTTTAAAGTTAGTACTAGTTACTTTTAAAACTATTTTTAAATTTAAATATATATTAGCAGCTTTTTAAAGATAATTTATTTATTAAAAACTAGTTTAAAATTAATATATTAGCTACTATATTTAAAAAAGCTAAAAAATACTAAAACTAAATATAAAATAAAGTAAATTTTGATAAAAGGTTTAAAAAAATTTAAAGATTTCTTAATAATGATAAATAAATAAATTTTCTAAATTTTATTTTATTAAATTTAGGCTTAATAAGTAAAACTTAAATTTAAATTTATTAAGTTTAAAAAAGCTAATGCTTTTTTAATATAAAAATTAATATTGCATTAGTACTGCAATTGCTTTTTAAACTAGTATATTATAATTAAAATATTATAAAATTCTCAAATATTTTTTAAATAAAAATTAATTATTAGAAAATTACTAGAATAACTTTTTCTAACTATATAAATATTATGAACATAGCAAATAATAAACAATTTTAAACTATATGATATTTTAATTATTAATTTTAAAATTTTAAATTGCATAGAAAGATTATAAATTTTTAAGATTTTCAAAAAATAATAATTTTGAATTTATTATTAGTTTAATGTTTATTATAAATTTAAAATATACATTCTGATTTGAAGTTAAAAAGCAGAAACTTAAAGTTGAAGATATAAAATATTAAGTTTAAGTTTATTTGCGTAGTTAATAACTGCATAAGCACAAATACTGGTTTTTCCAATAGCAGTGTCTTTTTGATAAATTGGAAAAGTTGCTAGTAGTTGAGATAGCTTTGGCTAAAAAAGGGAAAGTAAATTTTCAAGTGCGCTGTCAACTTGACATTTTTATAAATTTACTATAGCCAATAGAATACATATTTTACTTAATTTATTGGATAAAATTCCTATTATAATTAGGTAAATTTTTTTAAGAAAAGGTGAGTCAAGTTCTATCCCTTTCAACTTAACATAAGCTTCTGCTTGTAAATTATATCTCACGTTTCTAAAGGGATTTATATAACCAATTTTAATAAGATGTCCGAGACTCAGGAAATAGAGAAAAAATTAGAAGACTTAAAGATCGATGAAGGACAATCTAAAGATGTTGAATCTACTGATGATTTGGTACGCAGTTTTTATTTTTTTTAAAAATGTTCCATATTTACTAAATGGATTAATTTCATATTTTTAGCCCAAATTTGATTTATCTATGAAGAAGAAAAAGAAACCTAAAGCTGTTACATTTGCTGATGATAATCTTGAAACTGAAGCTGTTCCAAAAGGTATATTTTTAACTTCCTCCATTATGTGAATTAATAGTTAAATCTCTAGATCAAGCTGAAGTAGATCCAACAGCTATGTTTTCTGATCTAAAAAAGAAGAAAAAGAAGAAGAAGGTTTATTAATTTCAGTATTTATTTACCTAAAATTTATTTATTAGCCTGTTGCTACTGGGGACGATTCGAACGAAGCTAAAGAAAAAGAAAGTAAAGATGATGAAGGAGAAAACGATGATGAAGATGAAATAGACGATGAAACTGAAGCTAAAAGTAATTTAAAAATAAACGAAATTCTAATTGTATTTAAGCGCCCGACGATATTGAGGATGCTGAAGAAACTTGGCTAGGAACTGATAGAGATTATACATACCAAGAAGTACGGTTTACATCTTACATAGTCTAAACTTTTTAGTTGTTAGGAAGAGTTTTCAAAATTTTACGTCAAAACAACCCTGAATTAGCCGGTGAAAAACGTAGATACACCATCGTACCTCCACAAGTGGCTAGAGAAGGTTCCAAGAAGACTGTATTCGCCAACATTGCCGATATCTGTAAACGGTAAATTAATTTCAAAAGCTTTTTACATTAACCTTTGAATAGTCTTAACCGTCCTTTGGATCACGTAGTTCAATTCTTGTTTACTGAATTGGGTACCTCTGGATCGGTAGACGGAGCTCAGCGTCTGGTGATCAAAGGTAGGTTCCAACAGAAGCAGATGGAGATTATCATCCGTAGATACATTGTGGAGTACGTTACCTGTAAGACGTGTAAGTCTCCCGAAACGGCTCTGGTCAAAGAGAACCGTCTCTTCTTCCTACAGTGTGAATCATGCTCTTCCAGAAGATCTGTAGCTGCCGTCAACTCTGGGTTCCAAGCTAACTTGGTTAAACGTGCTAAACGTAAACCTGCTGTAACTTTTGCATCTTATTTACATTTGCTAATATTCTCCCTAGGTCTAAAATACATTTTTTCAACGATATCTAATAAAACGCTGTTTAAATATCGATTTAGCTATTAATTAAGCATTCAACTTAATTTAAGTTTTCTATTACATAGGTTAGAAACTTGTATTGGATATAATGCTTTCTCAATTATGATAATTGTTTTTCCGACTAAGTTTTAAATATATAGTTTAAAACCACTTTTTATTAAAAAATACGCTTTGTTAGAAAGCAAATTATCAAATTTTGTACCAATCTGTTCCATATTAATAGGAAATTTGAAGCTTTGTTTGTAATAATGTAGTAGCTTTGCTAAGTTAATTCAATACCCTAAGTTAAAGTAAATTTTAGGACCATGACTACAAACTTGTATTAAGTACCTAATTTAGTTAATAATCTTAGAAAAAGTTATGTTGATTTTAAAAGATTATTTGTACAGCTTTTAACTTTGAAATAAAGGCTAAATCAGTAATAGAAGGTGGCTTATTTATAAATAAAAATACCAAAGTTTACAGTTTCTACCTATATATATAAACTAAAATGTAATATAAATATAACAAAATAAATGTGTTTGGATAAATACTTTAAAAGTTCTTATTAACTTTTTCTGCAAAATAAGTAATTTTAATATATTATACTAAAAGATATTTAAATTTAAAGCATTAAAAAAATGTAAATTATATTAACCTTTTAATCAATATAAGTTTTAAGTAATAAGAATTAATATTTTAAAAAAGTTAGAGTTTTAAAAACTACTTTTTATTTAGTTCTGTTTTTTATACTTTTGGATTTTTTCTACTATTTTTAATTTTTACTTTAGAAATTATATTAATGAAATTAGCATTAAAAGTTATTAATACTTATCTATAACTTAATAACAAAATAATTTTTCAAAAAGTCTATAAAATTTTAATTATAAAACTAAAGTCTAAAAAAATTAAACTATTAAAAACTAAATAATTAGTATATAAATTAAAAGTAAAAATAATAAAATAGATAAAATTTATAAATAAAATTTAAAAAATAATATTTTAAGTAAAAAAAACTCCTTATAGTAAATATTACTTCTATATTACTTATATTACATTTATAGTATTTTTTAATATTATTAAAGCTAGTTTTAATAATTTTAGATTATTTTTCTTTTTTATAATTTTTATTGCTAATATTATTTTAATATTAATTATTATAACTTATATTTATATAAAATATTTTATTATTATTTAAATAAAGCTTTATATCTTTTTCTAAACTTTTTACCTAAAAAATTAATAGCTAAATATAATATTTAGCTTTTTTTAATTTAATAATATAATATTTTATTTATACTGCTTTTTTTGTTTTAAATAATATAATTTATTAGTAATTATTTAATTTAATTATTATATTATATTATTTATATAAATATTACTTTATTATATTTATTTACTTTTATTTTATTAATTTTTCTATTTAATATAGCTATTTTAACTACTATTTCAATATTTAGTTTAGTATTTTTAATTAGCTTTATAAATAATATATATTTTTATTTAGCTTTATCTTTAGATTTTATTTAAAAAAATTAAATATTTTTAGTTATAGTAATTTAAGCACTAAAATAATTAATTTATATATATATATTTAAAAAAGTTTTAGTTTTAATTAGTAGGCTAAAAATAATTAAAAGTATTAAAATTAAATATTAAACTCTAATAAAATAATTAAGAATATTAAAAACTAAACTTTAATAAAATATAAAATAAATATAAGCTTAATTAATAGTTAAAAACTATTATAAATATTAACTTAAATAATTAATTTTTACCTAATTTTACTTTAATATATAATATTTAGTCTAAGACATTATATTAAAGCTGATGTTTAAATTATGTAATATAAGGTATTATAATAATATAATAACTATAAATAATGTAAGTTTGCTTAAAAATATATATTAAAGTATTACTATAATATTAGTATTCTTATTAATAAAAAATATTATAATAATAATAATTTAGTAAATAATAGTTCTAATATTAATATTAGACTTTTTTTTAGTAAAGTTGATTAATTTATATATATAAAGTAGTTAATTTACTATATATATAACTAAAAAGATAAGTTTTTAGTAGCAAATATATATATAAAATATAAATTAATTAAGTAAAAAAAAGTTATAATAGCTTTTTTTACAAGTTGCTATCTTAATATATTTGAGAAAGTAAGTTATAAAAAATTAAAAATATTGTATAAAAATATATAGAAAACTTACTATATAATATTTAGTTAATTATAATGTAGATTTTTAATATATTTATATAATAAAGTTATTTATTAAAAATAAATTTAACTTATTATTTTTTTAAGCCCTAGTAGCTTATAATAGATTTTATTTATAAATATATCTTTTAATAAAACTTTTTAAGTTAGAATAACTAAACAAAAAAACTAAGTTTTTCTAAGCTTTATTAATACATTTTTTATTTATTATTATTAAATTAAAATGAGGTTATAATACTAAAAGTAAAATTTTAAAAGTTAATAAATATTGCTTTACTAAGTAACAGAATATCACATAACAAAAATATATAATTTTGAATATATTATTATATATTTTGAGAATCTTAAGTTTTTATATAAATAATAATAAATAGCTTTTTACTAATAGAATTTAAACTTATTCTATACTCTAAAAAAAATTATAGCTAGAAAAGTTTATTTATTATTATATAAATTTTAAACTAGTATTCTATTTAATTAATCTAATCTATATACATGTTATAAAAATTCTTATTTCCTTCTATTTCTATTTGACTAGGAAAACTTAAAAATTTTCCAAAAATCAATTATAGTTTAAGAAACTGGATCTAAAGTTTACAAACTGTCATGAAATCAAAAACGTTTGATGTAAACAACTTAGGGTTAATTTATCACTTTTTTAGTTTATCCAATTAAAATTAGTTGGCGTTAAAGTTTTAGGGCGCTTTATTTACTTTGCATACAATCAAATTACGGGTCTAAGTTTTGAACCGAGATTTACTGCGATTTCTTAATATGTAAATACAGAATTCAACAAAAACAATAGCTTAGATTCCAAATTTAAGAAATTCAATAGCTATGTCAAGAAGAACGAAGAAACAAGTAACTTACTATGAGGGTAGTGATGATATTTTAAGTTTAACTGATGATTTTAATTCGGATTTTTGCCAAAGTGATTCGAATGAAGGTAATTTTTTTATCGTAGAAACTAAATAAACTTGAGTATAGATTTTAAAGATTCTTCATTAAAAGAAGCCTCAATTAAGCTAGGTAAGTTATGGATGTTTGACAGTTTTATTCAATATTTTAATAGGTAACTCAAAAGATGTACAGAATGAAATTTCTCTAACTAGCGATGAAAGCGAGTCTGAGGAAGGTACTTCTATATGAATTGATTTGAACTTTTTATTTAAACCTACAAATAGAACTGAAAGTTATTAAAAGCGCTAATAAAGTTCAAAAGTATAAAAGAAGTCGTTTATCAAATTCCATTTTTCCGGAAGGTTGTGATTTAAGTGCGTTTCCATTAAAAATGGATCACAATTTGAGACCTCTTTGGGTTGCACCTAATACAAATAATGATGGTGCTCTTCTTATACTGGAAGCTTTTTCTACTCTAGCTTCTAGAGCTCAAGATTTCTTAACTGCAATTGCAGAACCAGTATCGAGGTATTTTTATATATTAAAATTGGTCTTTAAAGCTTAAAATTAAACCTGTATTTAAAGACCTAGGTTATTTCATGAATATAAGATAACGCCTTATTCACTATATGCTGCCGTATCCGTTGGTTTAAGTACGAATGAAATTATCAAGGTCTTAACCAATTTATCTAAGGCAAGATTATCATTTAACTATATTTAACCTTTTAAAAAAGATCGAGATACCCGATTCATTTTTAAATTTCATACGTAAATGTACTTCTTCATACGCTAAGGTGAAACTTGTATTAAAGCGCAATGCATACCATTTGGAATCCTCCGATATCGCAACTTTAAATTTGCTATTAGAAGATAGCGTTATTGCATCCGCTAAAGCAACTAAAGATCAAGAATATATTTTAGAAAAGGGTCCCACTACAAAAGGTTTTTTAGTTGCAGGAACGAAGAACAAGAAAGAATTGAAAGACAAGGAGATATCAGCCAGTAACATGACCACTGGAACACTGAAGAGTATCAGTGACGATCTACTTAATCTGATCAACGAAGATGATGGAGTTATCGAGGATTACGACGTGCATTCGTGCCAAATTTTGACTTCCCAAGTGGAGCACGTTAAGAAACGATGTAGCGAACTTGAATTCCCAGTTTTGGAGGAATACGATTTTCGAAATGATACTACCAACCCCGATCTTAAACTGGATTTGAAAGCTTTCGTTAAGATCCGTCCATACCAAGAACGTAGTTTAGCCCGTATGTTCGGTAACGGGAGAGCTAGATCTGGACTTATCGTCTTACCATGCGGTGCTGGTAAGACGTTGGTCGGAATCACAGCATCCTGTACCGTCAAGAAGCGCACGTTAGTTTTGTGTACTTCAGCAGTATCGGTAGCACAGTGGAAGCAACAATTTCTCTCCTGGACCACCATCGATCCGGATCAAGTAACTACCTTTACTTCTGGGCAGAAGGAGAATTTTCGTACCAACACAAGTATCATCGTCACCACCTACAGTATGGTTGCTAACCTCCGGCACCGATCGTACTCCTCCAAGAAGATGTTGGATTACTTGCAGAGCAGAGAGTGGGGACTGTTGGTTTTAGATGAAGTACATGTGGTCCCAGCCAACTTGTTCCGTCAGGTCGTCAACAAGGTACCAGCACATACCAAACTCGGCCTCACTGCTACTTTGGTCCGTGAGGATAACAAGATTGACGACTTGAACTTTTTGATAGGTCCGAAGCTGTACGAAGCTAGTTGGTCCGATTTAGCTCAACAAGGGCACCTGGCTACCGTAGAATGTGCCGAGGTGTGGTGCCCTATGACGGCCGCCTTCTACCGTGAGTACCTCAAGGAGCCTGTTTCAAGGAAGCGAGCACTACTTTACGCCATGAACCCAACCAAGTTCCAAGCCTGCCAATACTTGATCCAACTGCATGAGGGACGTGGAGATAAAATAATCGTATTCTCCGACAACGTATTCGCACTCAAAGCCTACGCGTTGAAACTACAACGTCCTTTCATTTACGGTGCTACCAGCCAACAGGAACGATTACGGCTACTCCAGCAGTTTAGACTTAACCCGCTCCTCAACACACTGTTCCTGTCCAAAGTTGGTGACACCTCCATCGACCTACCAGATGCCAGCTGTTTGATACAGATCTCGTCCCATTTCGGGTCACGTAGACAGGAGGCGCAGCGCTTAGGACGTATCTTGAGATCCAAGCGCCGTACTGCTACCGATAGTAACCGACTCAACCAAGCCCACTTCTACACCCTGGTATCCCGCGATACCGAGGAGATGTACTACTCGTCGAAACGGCAGCAGTTTCTAGTGGATCAGGGGTACGCTTTCAAAGTCATTACCCAAATCGAAGGTTTAGATCAGATGGATCAGCCGGTCTACCCTAACCTTACTGATCAACTTGAACTTCTCCAGACGGTACTCATGGCCTCCGAAAAGGATGCCGAACCGGAACTCACTGACGATGAATTCGATTTCGGTGATATAGACAGCTACCAAATCGATGACGAAGACGAAGCGGAGCCGAACGACGTCAAGGTACAGCTATCCACCATGAAGTCACTGTCTGGTGCTGATACTATGGCTTATATTGAGTATAACCGGCCAGCTGCCCACAGCTTCCGGCACCGTGGAAAAAACCCTTTTGAAGCAAACAAATCTAAACATACTAAGGAGCGGTAATTTATTCGTATTTGTGTTAACTATCACAAACTTAAATACCAATTTTGCAAATAAAGAAATCCATTATTTTTTATTTAAAGTATTGACAACCAATTTTACATAAATTTTCCAAGAAATGTACTCCTCAGATCAGCGTACTGCTCCATCTTTAAAAAGGAGGTAGGTCTAGATAGGTCGGAACGGGTCCTCTTCCTCCTCGACGTCGCTGAGGGGATCGTTATCGCTGTCGGCTCCGAATACTTTGGTGGATACCCTTCTCCACCAACGGCGCATCGGATGGGGTAGTAACGGTTGGATCGCCAGCTGGTTAGGCTTGCCCTGGAGATCGGAGTCTTCCTCATCCAAATTTACACTGGGGGTCAACGGGTTCGCTTTGATATCCAAGTACAGCGCCTGGTAGGTACAAAAGAAAGGTTAATAATTCGGACCACCGGTTCTAAAACTTACCTTAAGGGTAGCGCGGTCGATATCCTCTAATATACCGCGGTGCACCAGCTTGATGAACTGATTACAGTTGACACCGCGGTGGTTAGGGTCCTGGAAGGCACGGTCCAAAAACAGAAAGATCCAGAACAGGTTGTTGACCAAGGTCTCGGGATTTTTAGGTCGAAGTTTGGGGTAGATGAACGGGTTACTGTGACAGAAGTCTACCGATAACGCAGCCACCCTTTCGTGCAACGAGCTGGGTACCGAGCTACCTTTAGTTATAGTGGAAGGTTTACTCAACCCCAGACGTAAAGCTTTGAGCATAGGGAGATCGGCGTACGGTCTAAGTTGTAGGTACCGTTTCAGTGCACTCTGACCGGGCATCCTCCAACGCTGACAGGTTAGACTACAATTCAAAATGTCGTTGGGCGACTCCAGTAGCAGGAATACCATCTCCAGTATCTCCATAGGGAACGACTCCATCACCGAAGGTTGGCATGCTAGCAACGGTGGGTTGGTGACTAGAGGGGAGCTGCCAGGTGGTAACTTCTTGACTGTAACTTTGGGGGCGCTAAAGCTCTTACTCTTACCTCGCATCAAGATCTTGGGTGTTAAAGATCGGATCCTTCGCATAGCTGGTGAAGGTAGTACCTGGGGAGGGTTTGAAGCCAATAGCTTGCTCATAAACTGACTTACGTCCTTCATATCGGAAGGAAACAGTGATTCGGGACGATTATCAGCGTAAGTCGGACTGATACGTCGGTTGTTAGAATTATTATTAGTATTGTCTCTATGAGCATCAATTGAGTCAGCAGTATTGTTGTTGATATCCACTATACTCATCAGTTGGGAATTCCGGTTGAAATTCAAGTTATTCGAACGTGGACTTAGCCTACGTGCAAAAGCAAGAAATGGGTTAACGGAAGTGGCAGTTTGTACTTCCACTTCTCTTGTATGTTGAGGATTCACTGTCACTGGTAAATTTATAGGACGTGGGCGGTTAAACGAATTTATCGGTGCTATTGGCCCAGTGCCAGCTAACGGACTCAGATTAGGTCGGTTAAGTGGGCCTCTATGTGCTTGTGGGCGACCCATAGTTGGAAAGTTCAAACTATCGGTACCGCTTATCGAACTACTTGTACGGTTGAACGGTATCGGTGCCGAGATATCTCTCCTCCTCGGTGGTGCTATCAATCCAAGTTGATTACGTTTCAAACCCTGGCTAGCAGGTATTTTGTTATCTAAGTTAATAGGTGGACCTACTTTACTCATCGCTTCTTTACTATTAATGTTAGATTCAGTTTAGTTGAGTTGTTGGTAGTTGATTTTGGTAATGGTGGTATATAGTTAGCAGTTGTCAACAGGATCGAAGATTTAGAGTGGACTAATTAGGTAGGTGATAAGTTGATTAGTTATAGAATAATTAAGGGTCAAGTTGTCATAAATAGACCAGTGGAATCTCGTCTAAACCGGTAGTTTTCTTTGGCTGTGAATGTCGGTACTATGAAAATTTGAAATTATGAAATTTTGAGATCTATATTTCAATTATTGGTTACTAGTGTCTATTAATACTTTGATTGTGATTTAAGCTTTATTTTCATTTATCCTTTCTCTTCTTTTAGACAGCAACTCCTTTGAAATAACTGTTTGTCTTTGATATTAAATTCCCGTTATTAAATTGTGATTTGTAGAAGGATAGTTTTTACGTAACAACTTCTAAAAATTAAAAATTGATGCAAATCGGACCAATAATATAGCATTCTGGATTTATTTCAACGGTTTTTAATAATTTCAAGTACAAAACGTACAATAAATGATATTTCTTATTCCGACAAAAGCTACCTACAAAGCAGAAATTTAAAATTCAAAGCTAAATAGTCAAATTAACTAACTTTAAATGTTGCTCTTTCATTAGCTTATAAAAACTTGTTTCACTTGATCCTTAAAATTTACGATTAGATGCGTCATTTAGATCAGCTTTCACATATAATTAAACTTTAGTATAAATAAGTCAATAGTCTGACTACTGCATACCGGTATGCCGAAAACTAGTACGCTGACAATACACGTGCAAAAGCTGGTTGTTATTCAAAATATTGTTACGATACACCTGAAATATACTACCTTTAAAAGGCGACAACTCAGTAGGTTTATCAGTTCCATTTTGCTTCACAAATTAAACCTAATAACGGCAGCTTGTTTATACCTGCGAAAATCTGCCTCAAAAGATATGCAGGAAAGTGAAAAAAGGGTCACGGAAGTACGGCCAATAAGTACTATATCTATTTAGTATAAAAGTATATTAAAAGCTATTATATATCTTTAGGATGATATTCCTTTTTATTTTCATTTGTGCATGTCTTAAAATGATCATATATTAAAGGAAACAGTAAATCAACACTTAATAGCTTAACCCTTGACTTCTGGCTGTTATCTTTACAGCAAAATGTATAACTACCTTTTTTAAGAAATTCTTTAATCTTAAGATCTGAATTCTCGACTCCCCCATTTTAACCAATAGAAATTCAAAACGAAACTACCAAAAACAGCTGTAAAGCCAAATCAATATTAACCATATTTTGATTTTTGGAACAAGTGTCCATTTTTTTATAAATCCAATGGATCTATAAAGACGCAAGTGTTTTCCTTAAAGTATTAAATTATTTTATTGCTATTGTACCTGGCAACTGGAAAAGTTAAGTTTATGGATCCACCTTATGTTTAGTCTAGAGATAGCTAAAGTAAATATTTGTAATAAAATTGTTGTAATTAGTTGATAAAAATAGTTAATTAATTAAAAAATTAACCCCTTTTATTGTTGAATTATATATAAAAATTAAGCCTTAAAATTAAAATTAATAAATTAGTTGTATATAAAAATTGTACAAACTTCATATGTTTATAAAGATTTGATGTGTAACTAATTTTTTTAATTTAAAATATTTAAAATTAATAAGGTAGCCTAGTTACTCTATCAATTTACATATGTTTATTTAAAATAATAGAATTAATAATATTATATTTAAATACAGCTTGTATTATCTTAACTTAAGTTAAAGCTTAAATTTTACAAAGAAAATTTAATACTTTTTACACAAGTTCTACTTAATACTACCTTTGCAAAAATATAACTTACTATATAACAGAAGCTTTTACTACTTATAAAGTACTAAAATCAGAAAAAAGCAAATATAAAAATTATTGTAGCATAATAACATTTATAAATTAAATAAAATAGATTTATATATAGCTTATATATAGCTTATATAGAGCTACTTAATAAATTTTGAAGTTAGCTAATTTAAAAAATGAAAAAATAATTAGCTAATAAAAAAGCTAAAAATTATTTAGTATTTATATTAATAAATTAAATAATAATTAAATAAATAAATTTTATTTATTTAATTTTATATATATATTAAATTTAAAAACTTTTAGAATATTTTACTAAAAGTTATAATAAAATTGTAACTTTGGAAAAAGATTATTTAAATTAAAATAGCATCTTTAAATATATTTTATAACTAAAAATTTTAAATTATAAGCTTTATAGCAATTTATAAATTTTTTGAATTAGGATTATAAGCATTTTTTTATAAAATTAAACTTTATAAAGCTAGATATATTTAATATAGTTTAATAAATAATTAGTAATAGCTATAGAATATTATTTATATAAAGCTAATTATTAATAATTTAATTTAATAAAAAATAGTAAATTTTATTTTTTTTAATAAATTTATATAAAAATTATTATAAAAGTTATCTTTTATATATATTAAATTTTTTTATACTTTAAAGATTTTAAACTATTATAAATTATTAATATATATTAACTAGCTATACTAATTAACATTTTTTTTTAAAATAAAGCTTATATTTAGTAAAATTTTTACTTTATTATTTTGTTATTTACTATTTTATAATATTTTTAAATATATTTTACTTTTTCTTAATAAATATATTATTATTAAGCTCAAATATAAAGCTTAAATTAAATAAAAAAATTTAAAGCTATACTATTAGTATTAAAAAATGCAAAAAGTATTTACTTTTTTTATTTTTTAGATAATTAATTAAATTTTATTAGTTTGATATTAAATCTTATGCATAAGTTTTATTAAATAACTATTTTATTAATTTTTTAAATAATTAAATACTTATATTAGCCATCTTTTTTTGCTTTTATTTTACATATTTAATATACTTATTATAATTTTTTAGCTTAGTTTTTTTTTAATAATTTAGTATAACTATTTTAAGTTTTTGTATTAAATTTTTTTTAGGTTAACTTTATAAATTAAATTATTTATTTTATAATATTAGTCTTTTCTTACTTTTTTAATATTACTATTTATATACTAGCTAATAGTTATATATATATTAATTATTTATTAAATTATTTAAATCTGTATTTATTATAGTAAAAAACTATAGTTTTACTATTTATTTTATCTTATTATTAATATATTTTTATAATAAATATACTTAATTTTTAAATTTTTATACTTACTTATTTTTTATTTTTTTATTTTTTTCTTATTTTATTTTATATAAGAATATTATCTTACTAATAAAAAAACTTAATTATTTAAAAATTAAAAAAAAAAACTATTAAAAGCAATTAAATAATATAAAAATATTAAATACTTATTATTAAAATTAAAATAATAAATGAAAATTAGAAATAAAAAGCTAAATAAATAAAAGTAAAAAAATAAAGTTAGAAAATTATAGCTTTAGGTTTTAAGTAAATATTTATTTACTATTATTTATTTTTAATTATAATATTAAGTTTTTATTAAATAAATATATATATATATATTTATTAGATTTAATAGCAATTTTTAAATTAATTTAAATAAAGTTAACTAACTATAACTAATAAAATAATATAAAAACTAATTATATTAAAATAAAGTTAATTAAAAGTTTTATTATTTTTAATAAAATAATAGCTTAAAGCTTTTATATAAATTAATTTTTAACAATTATTGAAAAGTATTTTGCTTATTTATATATATTAAATATTAAATTAAAAAATATTTATTTTATACTATTTTAATATTTAACTTTATATAATATATAAATTTTTTATATTATTTTTTAGTTATATTTAAATCTATTTTAGTATTTTTTTTAAAAGTATATTTATTTTAAAATAGCTAAAATACTTTTTAAAATTTTTATTTTTTTAATAATTTTTAGTAAAATTATATTAAAATTATAATAAATATATATATATATATTTAAACTTTGATTATTACTAATTAGCAATAAATTTTATTATAAATAAAAAGGTAGACTTAGAAAATTAATTAAGTAAAAGTTAATCTATTTTTTATAATAATTAGTATATTATTTAGTTACAATAAAAGGAGATTTTTCTAAAATTAAATATGTATTAAACAGGTTTTAGACTTTAAAATAAATAAAGTTTTCTATTCTAAAAGTAAAATTAACTTACTAGAAGGACTAGAATAGATAATGCTAACTCTAGTGTAAATATAGTATAATAGCTATATAATAATATATATAGCAAGATTATTAATTTACTAGTTTTTAAGTTTTAATAGTATTTTAATATTTTTTATAGAAATAGTGCAAAGAAGCCTATTACTATTACTAGCTAAATTGAGAAAATAAATAATATTTACCTATATTTGTTGGGTATAAGAATATATAATAATTTGGTAAAATATAATATCCACCTTATATAAGTATAAAATATAAAATTAGATTATATCAAAAATATATTTATATAAGGTATTTCTTATACAAATACTATTTACTATATATAATTATAATGTAGCTTTAATTTTAGTATCTATAATAAAATTTTTTAATTTTTTTTTAAATAAGAAAAACTAATATTATTATTTTTAATTAATAATACCTTTTATAATTCAGTAGCCTAGCCTATTTAGTAAATAGTATTGGAAGTAAAAGTTAATTTAATTTTATTAATATTTTTAACTAAGATGATACTAAAAATTGATATATAAGTAATACATTATACTTTATAGAGTAACTATAAAAGGTAGTATTAGTTTAAAATTTCTAAATAAATTTATTTTTCTTATTAGTAGTCTAAGAAAACTATAGACAAATTATATATTAGAGGGTATTAGAAGTAAGTAAGAAAGACTACAATTTACTTAGCAATACTAAATTTAGCTAAAAAATATATAATAGTTTAGAACTACCTTATGTTTTAAAAAGGGTAAGTATTTTATAAAATACTCTAGTTTTAGATTTTTCCTATAATTATTTAGTTAAAGCTAACTAAACATAAGCTAAATATATATTAGAGAGAAGAAAAAAGTATAAAATATACTATAATATTAGGAGAGCTTTTGCATTTGCTAAAAAAACTCTACTAATTATTTAAAAAAAATATTTGACTATAATAAAAAGTGCTATTCTAGTTTAATAGTAGTAATTTTAGCTATAATTTTATTTACTAAATCTTAACTTATTAATATTATATCTAAGTGGTAGATAAGTTTATCAAAAAGTACTAGTGGGATTTTAAATGTAAAAAAAAAGGAATCTAAATTTATTACTACTATTTTAAATAAGTTAACTTTACTGCAACTAGCTTTAGCATAGGTATTTTAAATTTTGTTAGCTATTTTTACATTTTTGGCTAAGCTTAAACTATAATATATATCATTAGTAAATGCTAATATTTTAAATAAATTTGTATTTTTATATTAAATATCTAACAAAATATAGTTCAGTTTATCTAAAAGTAGATTGATTGTATAGTTAAAAGAATGAGAAAGAGAAAATCTCCTTGTCAAATACTAGATATTATATTAAAAACTAATTTAACTGAATATCCTAATAGGAGCTTTGCTTTAGTATTTAAAAATATGGCTTTGATATAGTTTAAAAGCCTTCTTTTAAAACCTATAGTTTAAAAAATAGCAATTAAATAATTATAATCTATATAGTTATATACTTTTTTTTAGTTTACAAATACTAGTTTTCTAATAGTCTTACTTATTTTGACTAGTTTGATATATTTAATTACTATATATATATTGTCAAAGATAGATTTAGCTTTAGTAAAGCCAAATTATTTGTTAGAGAAAGGTTTTAATTTACAGAATTTAAGGCAGTAACTTACTATTTTACTTAGTAGTTTAGCATTAGTATTTAATAAATTAATTGGTCTAAAATTGCTTAGTTCACTAGCATTATCTTTTTTTGTAGAAGTTATATATAGGCTATTTTAAAACTAGTAATAATTAAGCTTTTAAATTATATATAATTAAAAAAACAAAGTAAAAATAGAGATAGTTCAGTTTAAATTAGTTTATAAATGTAGTAGCTTAGGCTATTAGGGCCTAGTAAGCTGTCATTTTTAGTTTTAGTTAATGCTTTATAAAGTTTTTTATTATTAAAGTTAGTATTAATTACTTATAAATTAACAAAGCTAACTTTTGTTGAGTTTGAACTCTTTTTAATTCAGCTATACATTTAGTAATAGCTATTTTATCACTATTTTTCTTAGCATATAATTCACTTCAAAACTTAGAAAACCCTTTTTCTAATAGGTTTAGATTATAGGTACAACTATCTAATTATGGAGTAAGTTAGGAAATTCAAAACAATAAAATGGCATTTCTTGCTTTTTTTACTACTACTTTTTTATAAAAGAGAAATAAGTTGTTTTTTTTAAACCTAGTATATTTTATAGCAGTAACTTTAGATCTACATTTATTGACTTTTGTATATATCTTATATAGTTTAACTTCTAATAATTTTATTTAAGTTAATATTATTGGGTTGTTAGAAATATTGTTTAGTTAGATAGTAAGTATTTTTATTTTCTACCTTATAATAATAGCATTTTTATTTTACTTTTATTGTTAAACTTTATCTAGTTGTATATCTAATTAGTAGATTTATTGTTTAAATTTTAACTACTTTATTTTTAATTAATTAGGTAGAGTAGCTAGGTTTAGTATAAAGCTAACTAATAGTTGTTTATTTACTTAGGATTTAAAGACTGAGCTTTTAATATAATAGTTAACTGGTTTACTTTGTTTTTGGCCTACTGATACTTTAAAGAATATTAGTCTGTAATCTGATATTAGAAAGAGTAAAATAGCAAAACTACCAAATACTACTGGAAAATCTTAATTTATAAAATACTAGTTTAATTTTGATTTGTAAATTTATGCTAGATTCCAAAATATCATATAGAATAAACTAGTAGTACCTGCTAGTAAAACATTTTAAAGTTTTTTTAAAAAAACTTAGTAAAGCTAACTTGGATTTAATATATATAAATAGCTAAAAAAAAGGTCTTATTTGGAGTTAAATATAACATTTTTATCTTCTCCTAATATGTAATTTAGTTTGATAGATAGCTAGTTAAGTTTGAAAAAATTATTATTCTTACCTAAATTAAATATATAGTAGATTAAGTATATATAAATAAACTTACCTATTTTAATAACAGTTAGAGTTTTATAAATAATTTTTTCTATTAAAGTTGATACTATATTAGTAAGTTTTATATAAAATAAATTTACTAATAATGCTATATACTTAGCTTAGTAGCTAAACTTATCTATTTTTAATTTTTAAAGGTCTGTACACTTATTAAATTTATTTTAACTATGTAAATTCTTTAATATTATGTTAGAAATAAAAATTATATTTGCTTTAACAGACTTGATATAGTTAAGTTTACTATTTAGAGTTTCAAAAACTTTAACTGAGTTTATATTAAAAAAAGCAAAAGTTATTATTTGCATTTTAATGCTTACTAGCTATGCTCTATCTAAATCATTAACTGAAAAGTTAAAATTTAAGATTTTGCTTGTTATTAGTTCTTTATTTATTTTTTGATAATTAGAAGAAAAATTTAAAAATTTTGGTAACATTAATATATAAAAAAATTTTTGAAAGAGTTTTAAAAAGTATTAGTTATTTATTACTCACTAAACTGCTTTATAGCAGTACTGATAGCTATAATTATTAAATTAGCACTGGTTTCAGCTTGATGCTGATTGTAAAAGTATATTTTAATTATTTAAATACTATATTTTCTTGACAGAAGCAGTTGTTATTATTTTCAAATAAGTTAGAGTATAATATATTAGGTAAAAACAATTTTTCTAGCAGTTTAAAACTATAACTACTTTTAAAAATATTATAAAATGTATTAGTTTTAGAGTTATTAAAATTAATATTAGTAGCTAGATAGTTATTAATAATATTAACTTCTTTTGAGCTCAGCTTAGGATATTTAGCTATAAAAATTTCATAAACTTTTATTTTTTTTAAATAAGTTTTATACTTATAAAAATTAGTTTTATTATTTTCTGTTTTAATATTAGAAGTACTAATAATAATTTCTAGTTTTTTAGCCTGAAAGTTTAAAACTATTTTTAATTTCCTATTTTGATTAGAAAGGAATTTTTTTTGAAATTGGATACTATTAGAGGTTTGATGATTTTAGTATTTAATAAGGAAATTATGTCTATATCACTTTTGGATACTAAGTAAGCAGCTTTTTTCTTTTTATAATTTCTGGGAAAATAGTCTATTTTTTCATACTTAAAATAGTAAAAAGCTATGTTTAACTAAATAAAGCTTACTTCATAGCTATAAATATTAATTTTTTAAGGAAGATTTACTAATAAATTATTTTAAATAAATAATTAAATTTTAATTTTAGCTTTTATCACTTTATAAAAAGTAGTAACTAAGTAATAAACTAAAGTATATAATACAATTTTACCTTATTATTTAATTTAGTACTGGACTTCAATATATATAAATTTAGAGTTTGAAAACTCTTTATTTTCTAACTATATTGGTATTCTACTAATAAAAATATGAACTATATTAGCTTTTTTTCTAATATTTTCTTTATTTTTTATTTTTATTTTTATGTATAATTTTTAGATTGTATATATTAGTTAATTAACTTATAGTTTTAAAAGATATTAAAATACTTTATATGTATTTAATAGAAGTAATTAAAAAGATACTAGAGTAGTTTACTATATTAGTAATACATTTTAAAGCTTTTGCTTTAGATGTATCTACTTTAAAAAAATCAAAGTAGACTACTCTTAAATATTTAAATTTTATTATAGATAATTTTATATAGTTGAAAACTTTAGTAATATTAGTCTAAGTTGGTAGGTCTCAAATATCTTGAAATAGTGAGCTCCATTTTTTTGGTAATACTTATTTAGTAGTAGGTATATTAGGTAATATTACAGTTAGTAGAGTTTTTAGTTTTATTATTATTTTTTGAATATAAATTTAGGTTTTTTTTTCTTTGAATTATTAATTTTTTGTAAAAAAAGATAAGTAAAATAATTTATTTTTAAGCTTTATTATATATATAATATAAAATATATACTTATTTATTATTAATTAATTTAATTAGCTTAATTTTTTAAAATAGTTAATTACTTATATATACTTATATTAACTTTTACTTATTTTTAAATCTACTAGCTATAACTATAGGTAAAGCTAAAAAAAATTAAGACTATTATTATCTATTTAGTATAATTAGTACTAAATTAATTACTTTTTTACTACTTTTTTGTTTTTATACTTTTATACTTAATAACTTTTACTAAAAAATAATACTATATAATATTATATTAATTTAGCTTTATATAAGCTATTCTTTTTTTAAAAAATTTACTTTATTATATATTAGTTTTTTTACTAAATATTTTATCTAATAATAGTTATTTTTAACTTTTTTAGCCTTTTATTTTTACTAATATATTATATTTAAATATAACCAGATTAGTTATTTATTATTATACTTTATAGCTTTACTAAAAATTAAACTAATTTAAAAATTAAATTTTTATAATTTTATTCTTTTAAATTATTATTTTTTACTTTTTAAACTTAGTAATTTAACTATTGTAAGTTAAAACTACTTTTTTTAATATAAATAACCTTTTATAAAATTTATTATTTATTTTTAATAAGTTTATTTATAAAATAATTTTAATTTTAAATAAAACTAGAATATAATTTTCTAAATAATAATAACTTATATAGCTTTTTTTAATAATATTAAATATAGTACTTTACTTTTATATTTTAAAAATATTAAATAAAATTTTTAGTAAATAGGTTTAACTTATTTAAAATATTATAAATTTTACAGCTTAATTATATATTTTTTATATTTAACTATTTAATATTATTAGCTACTAGTTTATAAAATTTTCATTATTTCTAGGTACTAAATGGATTGCTGTTTTACATATATCAAATATAGTAAAAATTGGAAATTTATTATAAGCTATCTATATTATTTAAATAAATTTAAATTCAGCTTTCTAGTTATTATTAGCAAGTATAGCTATCTATATTACCTATTACTAGTATACTAAAGTAGATATATATGCTTAACCTTTTCTTTGCTGCATATTTAATTGCCTGTTAAAATTAGGAAAATTTACTTAAAAAAGAATAGAATCTTATAAAGATCAGGTTAGTAAATTAAATCTGAAAGGAAGCTTTTTAAAGATAAAGGCTGGAATTCTGCTACAAAATTTATCTCTAACAAATACAGATTAGATATTTATATTTTGATTATGTTTCTGGTGGCTATAGAATGTTCTCTCTTATACTTTGGTTCAAGTAAAGTTACTTGCATAGCTCTATATTAAAAAAAATTATATTACTTTGATGATACATTAAGATTTTTGTTTTTTAGGTATTTAGCTGGATTTCATATAATCGAGAAATTCGTCAAATTAAATTCCAACTTAAAATTGCTTTATTAGATAAATTTTTTAGCCTTAAAATTTTCAGCTGTTTTGCTGGTTTAGGACAAGTCGAAAATTTTAATAGTTTAACTTTAGGTAAAATCGATTTGAGATGGCTATAGGAAAGAAATTACTATACTTCCCCAACTTGGTATTTACTATGGTGCGTACTAACCTACCACCGAATCAAGTAGCTTTTAGAGTACCAATAAATGTAGGAAAGTTAGACATTAGAGATTACCTTTTAAATTTGTATCAAGTTAAAGTCAAGGATGTTAGAACTATGAATTATCAGGGTAAATTAACAAGGGATAAAGGGACTAGAAGGAAGGTCCGTTTAACTTCTTATAAGAAGGCTATCGTTACATTGGAAGATGAATTCGAATATCCTGTAGCTCCTGAACCTAATGATTTTGGTAAAGTTGAAGCTGATAAATCGATGGCAAGAGTTAAAAGCAAACTTAAGGGATGGCGTATTCGCTCTATTCTTCACCCCTCTACACCTTCCGAAACTGCTTAATAGACATTTTGAATATACTTTTTTTCAAATTTTACTTCTAATACTTTCTGTTATTAATTTCTAACACTCCTTTGTTGTTAATGCGATTTTAAATAAGGGTAGTCTTAATGTTTTTTATTATTATTACTTTCTCTTTTCAATCCACTTTTAAACGTTATTTATTTATAACCTAAATATAACGCTATTTATATTGGGTAAAAGGAGTATTTTAATTTACATTTCTTTAGCTTTTTTAAATTTCAAAAACCCAGGATTGTACAACAAAATTTTCAACTTATTATGTAGACCTTTTCAGCGTTGAAGATGTATATAAATGATTTTTTAAATTTTGCTTCAATATTAAAAACCACATTATTTTATAGCTATAGTTTACTCCAATATTATGAATTCTATTTTATAACATTTCTTTATTAAATACTTGTTGATTACTATTATTTTATAAAGTAAAAATAAATCTACACTTAAAATTACATATATTATTCTAATATTTTTCTCTAAATGTCAAGACTATAAAAATGAGCAGAAAATTTAATAATGGTATTAAGTATTAGTTTAAGATGTTGAAGATGGTTTTGGCAGTAAATGAGACAGGATTATTAAACTAAATTAGTATTATAACTTTAAAACTAGTGTAAATAGAAAATTAAATAGTGTTAACAAAGCTATATATTTAAATAATTAGCATTTGAATCAAATATGTAATAAAATTTAATTATTTTTTCAATTTAGTAATTAATATATACTTAGCTAATGTAATAAGTATATTAAAATGCAAATTTAGTAGTTAAAAAATAACTATATTATAATGAATTTTAACTTGACAAGTTCAATAACTTAAAACAGAATATCAAATTTAATTGTTAATAAATAACTATTTTATTTCATAAAGCTTAATTTATAATATTGATATTAAAAAAGTAGTAAAAAAAACTAAATTAAGTTAAATTTTATTTATTTATTTATTAATTATTACTTTTAAAAAAATAATATATATTATTAATTTAATACTAATAAATAATAGATAAAAGCTATAAATAAGTAATAAAAATTTTAAAGTTTTAATTAAATATATATATATATATATAATATAATAAAAAAATTACTAATAAAAAAAATAAACACATATTTTTAATTAAATAGCTTATATAATTACTTATTAAACTATATTAATTTAATATAAAATTTTAAAAATGATAATAATAATTATATAAAATATTAATTTAATTTTTTTTTAAAATTAGTTGATTTTAAATTAAATAATATTTATAATAGTTTTGAAAATTAGTATAAAAATATATAAAGTTACTTATTAGCTTTAAAGTATATAAATATTAAACTTTTTATATTTGGCTTTTTTTTCTTTTTACTATTAGTAAATTATATATAATTTTTTATTTTTAATAAATTTTTTAAATTTTTTTTATAATATTACTTTAAAAATATAAATTAATTATTATTTAAAAATATTTAATATATTATTTTATTATATTTACTAATTTTAGTATAGCTAAATATAAAAATAATTTTAATTATAATATGCTTTATATTATAATAGCTTTAAAATATATAATAGTTTTATATATTTATTTAGCTTTTATTAAAATTAAAATTAAAATTAAATAAATAAGATATTTATTTAATATTAATAATATTTTTTAAGTATATAATAATAAAAATAGCTTTATAAAATATTATAAATATTAATTTAAATATAATTGCTTTTTTTAAATACTTTTAAAGTATTTAAGTTTTAAGCAAATTAATAAATTAATAAATTAATAATTTTATAATTAAATATCTTTTTTATATTTGCTTTTTCAATTAAATTTATTTATTAGTTTTAATAAAATTTAATACTAATTTATAATTTATTATAATAAAAATTATTTAAAAAGTTTAATTAGTAAATACTTACTAATATTTGCAAATATAGTTTATAAGTATAAATTTGCTAAGTTTTACTACTACTTTAATAATTATAGTATTATTAAACTAATATATTTTATTTTTACTATATATAATTTAATTTAGCTTATTTTTTAATGACATCTTTTTTATAATTTTTAAACTTAATTAAATATATATATAATTAATTTTAATGCTAAAAATAAAATTTTTAATTATGTTTTTTTAATAAATATATAAATAAATTTACACTTAATAATTTCAAATTTAAACTACTTTTATTAAATAATTTACTAAAACTTTTTATCTAATAACTGTTTTTATTTTTTTTACTTAATAATTAGAAAATCAAAACTGCTTTTATTAAGTATCTTTTTAAAAACTAATATTTTATAAAAAGTTGCTATAAAAGTAAATATAAAGTTTATAATTACTGCTTTTATTAATTAAAACTTACTTTCAACTTTTTAACATAAGAAAAAAAATTATAAATACTCTATAAAAGGTCTTATAAATATATATATATATATATAATTTATTAAAATAATAATAATATATTAATAGTTTATTTTTTTATACTTAATTTTATTATAATATTTAGGCTTTAATAAAAACATAAATATATATATTCAAAAAGTTTCAGTAAAAATTAATAAAAAGCTGCATTAATAATAAAACTGAAAGCCTTAAAGATAATTCTTTAATGTGCTAGATTAATAGAACAATTGAATTATTATTTTTTGATATTCAAATATATAAATATTAAAATTATCAATTTTAATAAAAAATAATCAACAAGCTGTAAAAGTATATACATAATGTCCTTTAAAATTTAATAGTTACAAATTAATTAAACTAAAAAATAAAGGGTATAGAAGCTAGTGATTGACAGGTATACATATTTTCACTAAAAATATTAGACTTTGACTAATTTATTATACCTTTATATACCGAAACTTTGATTTAGGTTTGGTGTGGTTATTAAATCATAAGCACTGGATGGGCTTTTTATAAGCATATTTTAGTAATAAAATATAATTTTTAAAACTAGCTTTTTAGGTTGGTATAGCCTCTTAGTAAATCTTATAATAATTTTTAAGTTGTCCACAATAAGTGAGGTCCAAGTAGTTGCAATTTAATTTAGTTATAGCAATCGTCGCTACCTTCCTAGTGGAGTAAAATTTACCCATAAACCGATCTAAATAACTTTCACTACTACAAGTGGGTTGGGCATAATTTATACACATGTCATTTTGTTTTTTATATTAACTTTATTTTGACAGGGACACGTAGTTATTAGTGGTTTTTATACGCTTTAAGCATATTAAACAAAAGTTTACCTTTTTAAATATATAAAATATTAGTAAATATACATAACAATATACAAATCGTACGTACTTAATCTAGTAAAATAAAATCGGTCATCGTTAATGATGTCATTTTTTTAAAGAAAAGGTTAAAAATTCATAAAAACAAGTCTCATTTGCACCCCATACAAAAGTTTAATCAAAACACGTGAGAAATTCTATTATAGCATAAGACTGTGGGGTCATTTATAGTGCAATAAATCAAACAAACGTAACTTAAAACAAAAAATCACGATCTATTTAACAAACGAATTAAAGCATTTTAATAGTCACGTTTATTGGACAGCTCAAAACTTGAAACGGAACTTAACCAATGGTAGCGCTGTATCTAACATTTTTACTAACCCCTTTTGCTCAAGGTTAATCCCTTTCCACTAAAATTCAACATTCCCTTCATCCCAACATTTAACCCTTAATAGACCTAAACTGGCCTAGTTGGAAGCAAATAATAATATTTCATTGGGTAAATTAACTTTGATGATCAACTGAATTCCTGATCATGCTTTTGTCTCAAACTTTTAAATTATTCACACCTGTTCTATTAAAGCCTTATTGACTGTATTCAAATCAAATGCCTTTTTGTTAACAAGTTTAAAATCAATCATAACAGTTGAAAAATTAAATTCTACCCCAGAACGACGCGATTGTGCCTATCCTCCAAAATACCGACTTGCTTCAACTTTTACTTTGTAACTATTCAACTACTACTAAGATATGGAAAATCACAGTAACCAACCGCTAGCTTTACCCTCGCTAAACAGCACTATCCTGGACCCAAAAGATCATACATCTAAATGGTTTCAATCATCAGGTATTAAAGGATATAAAAGTATTGATGCTAAATTTAAATTCGACAATAGGATTACCACCGCTGCCAGAACCATCTTACTTTTTAAGTGAGCCACCTATCGTAGACAGATCACTTTCATTGTTTGATTCTAGTGAGAAACAGTTTTTGACTGGTTTCTTTGACAACTTAGTGGAAGACAAGAATGAGTTTATTATCCCTGCTGCTTTAGATTTCTCTGCTCTCTTTTCAGCGTATAATCAACACCAACCTATGCAGCAAAATGTTATACCTGTACAAAAACCTCAAGATAACAGCCATTACAATATGTTGCCTTACACTTCCGACTTTGATCCAAACCCTAGCTTTCGTAACAACTATTTTAATAGTAGAGCGGGGAATATTTATACACATGTAATGCCTAAGCACCATACAACCCCTTTATACTCTGCTGACCCTAGTCAAGATATGTCAATGCCATCCATTATAAACGACTGTGGTGATTTAGACACAAACTATTTCCCGCTTAAAAGCGATTCATCTATAACACCCAGTCGAAATTTAGAAATGCCTATCAAGGGTAAAATGGGTAGTTACAGCCCGTACCCTATACCGAGCGAGTTGAAAGCAAAAGCTCCAGCTCTAGGAAGACGCCGTGAATCAGGTGGCAAGAATGACCAACGTAAAACCAACCACATTGCATCCGAACAAAAGCGTAGAGATTTAATTAAACTAGGGTTCGAGCAGCTAACTGAAATCGTACCCGCACTACAGAACACTCATCTTTCCAAAGCTACCGTACTTAACCGAGCTGCCGAGTTTCTGGAGTCCTTGTTAGATTCGAACAGAAGCCTAGAGCTACAGATTGAAGAGCTTAGACTTAAACTACGTAAACCTTAGTATTCATTTCTAACAAATGTTGTGCCTTTACCTTTACATTTTTATACTGTAAAGCTCTAATTTAAAAATTAAGTTTCTAATTTATCCCAAGCTAACTGTAAGTTATTATTTATAGCTAATAGTTATACTTTCTGTATACATATTAAATTAAAATATCATCTATTCACCTTTGATTGTTAATAAATATTGAAACTGTTTTATATGCTAGTTATTTTATATTTTTGATTTTTAGATGTTCCTATTAACTAACTTTGTAGTCAAATCAACAGATATAGCACATCACTATTTGATTTTCAAACAATATAGTTTTTTCCCAGGATAACAATAAAAAAACAAAGCAACCAATAAAAAATTTAAAAAATTTTATGCATAATTATATTTTAAATTTTAAAAATTTATCAAATATTTAAATAAACTAAACTAAAAAAAATAATTAAAAAACGCATTTTAAATAGTTATAAAAAGCAGTGTTTTTAATTTTAAGATTTTTATAAGTCTAAGATCCCAAGTGTTTTATTTTAGTAAAACTATTTTATAAATGTAATATTTTTACTTATATTTTAAATTAGATAAAAGCATAACTAGCATTATAAACTACTAGAAATATTGAGAATTTGTACTGGAATTAAGAAAATAGCAAAAATTAAAGCTAAGATAATAAATAGTATAACTAATCTATCTTTAAAAAAGAAAATCTTAGTAAAAAAATATATTAAGGTTACTATAGTAAGATAATGGCAGTAACTAAAAAGATAAAGAGATGGAAAAAGTTTAAAATAGACATAAGTTAAAATAAACTTAAATTATAAATTATATTATTAAACTTACTTGTAATTTAACTTAAAAAAATATTTATAATATACATTTAAAAAGTATAAAAGATAAATAAACTAAAATATTTTGATAAATACAATATTAAATAATAAAGTTAATATTTAATATTTATAAAGCAAAGTTATTAAATACTAGTTATAGTTTTAAAAATTAAAAATAAAGTAAAAAATTAGAAGAATAAATAAATAATAAAAAGTAAAATATTTAATAATATAATAATATAAAATTAAAAAAAACTATTTATTTATTATTTAAAATTATAAATATAAATATTATATATATATAGTTATAATTTTTTAAATAGATAGTAAAAGTATAATATATATATATACTTTAAAATATTAGTTTAACTTATTTAATAATACTAAATAGGCCTAATTTAAATATAAATAGAATTGAATATCTTTTAAATTTTTTAAAATAATAAAATTTTATTTAAAGCTTTATTAATCTTTTTTAATATTTAGTTTTACTATATAATAGCAAATTTATTTTATTATTATTATTATTATAAGTATTAAAAAAGCTATTTAGTTTTATATTATATATATATATATATATATATAATATTAGTATTTTTTTAAACTTGAATAAAAAAATTGCTTTTAGTTTTATATAGTAAAAAACTACTTTTTACTTTAATTTTAAATTAATTAAAAATAATTAAAATTTATATATAGTGTAAAAAAATAAGTTAAAAAATTATATTAAATATATCTAACTTTAAATAGCTATATTATATAAAAAATACTAGTAAAATTGCTTAAAATTTTTGCAAATAGCTATATAATATTTATAAACTTTACTTATAAATAATATAATTTATTTTATATAATAATTATTAAAATATATAAAAATCTTTATAAAAAATTAAAAATAATAAGTAAATATATATATATTTATAATTAATAAATTTTTACTAATTTTTATTATATTTTTTAAATTTAAATATTTTAAACACTTATACATATACTTATAAACATTATTAAGTACTTACTAACTAAATTTTTTTTATAATTTTTAATAAAAAATAATTTCATTTATATAAGTTTTTAGTTTTATTTATTACAATAAATAATAAACTAGTACTAAATGCTTTTAAAATTTAAAAAAATTTACTATATATTTATAAATTTATTAAAATTATAATTTTATTTAGTTATTAAATACTTTAAACAAACTTTTCATTTTTAAAATTAAAAAAAATTAAAAATATAACAAAAATAAAACAGATATTAATTATTTAATAAAAACTATTTAAAATTTTATAAATAAGAAAATTTATTAATTGTTTTTAAAATATATTATTTTAAATTTCTTAAATATATTAATATTTATTTTTATATTTAATTTAAAACTATATTATTTAAAGTAATTAATATATTTTTTTAAAATTTAATATAACTAGTATAAATTAATAATGATTAATATTTTTAATTAATAAACTTATTATTAGTAATAAAAAAATTATAATTTAAAAAAACTAAAAGTAATAATAAAAATATAAGTTATAATAATTAAAAAAAATTAATAAATAGTTCTAAACCTACTAAATTTAATATACTAATTAAATCTATTATATAAATTACTAGTATATTTTAATAGTTGCTTTATAATAAATATATTAAAAAAAAATAAAAAATTTTACTATAAAATTTTTAGAGTATATAAAAGTTTAGTATATTTATATAAATTTTACTAAATTAAAGCCCAAATATTTTTAATAGGATTAAAATTAGGTAAATAAAATGGTTATTTAAAAATATTGTATTTATCTAATAATTTAATATAGCTATTAGTAGTAACTAACTTATCTATTTTTATTAATTTCAACTTACTAAATATATTTAGCATATTATATATATTGACTTTAAATTCTTCAAAATAGTTATAATTATTATAAGTACGAAAATTATAAGCTAATACTTATCTAAATTAATATATTACTTTAAATAATTTTTAATAACTAGTTAAAAGTTTTTAATAGCATATTTTTAAAATATTATAAATGTTAACTAATTATTTTAGATTTAATTACTTATTTTTAACTACTTTTATAGCTTTTAAGCTTTAAGTTAATAATCTAAATATTTTTTAATTAAATATTTGCTTTTAAATTTAGTATTTTAGCTAAGTTTATCTATTAGCTTTAGTATTTAATATACTATTATTATAAAAATCTATTAAGTTATTAGTAAACTTTAATTTAAATAATAGTGCTTATTTTTTTAGCTTTATATTAAATACTTCTTTAATGTTATAACTATAAGTTTTAATAAATTTAAGGTTTATTTTTAAAATTCTTGCTATAGTATTTATTTTCTTACCTTTTTCAGTTATATTAATAATAGCAAGCCTTTATTTTTTAAAATTTTATATACTATTTTAAATTTTATTTATTTATTTAATAAATTTTAATTTTTAAATATATAATTATATATTTTTTAATATTTATTTTTATAATAATAATAAACTTATATATTTTTTTAGCTACTATTTATAATTTTTAAAGTATATATAAATATATTTTAAAGTTTACTAAATATTAATATAATATTTATATACTTATATATTAAAAAAACTCAAATTTTTTATTTAAAAATAATAAAATAATATTATATAATTATTTTTTAAGCTAAATTAAAAAGATTTTTAAATATAAGTAAAACTAAATAATTTTTTAACTTTATAAAATACTAAAACTTTACTTTAATAATATAAAATATTATTAAAACTATTTTAAAAAATAATTAAAGCAAAATTAAAGTTTTTAAGCTAAAAATTATTTTAATTATTTAAATTTTTATAGTTTTACTATAAAAATAAATTTACTTAACTTTTTTATTCTAAAATTTTCTAAAAAATCTATTTAAAAAACTTATAAATAATTTTAAAAAATAAAATTATTTAACAAAACTAAATAAACTTTTTGGTAGCTTAAATAAAATTAAACTAAAAACTAAATTAAAATTAAACTTAATTAAGTAAATAAATAAATAAACAAAAAGCTATAAAATAACATTAAATTATTATTATAAAATAGCTTTAATAATTATAAAATTATAAAATTATATAATTAAATAAAAAATATAAATAAATTAATAGTTATACTAAAATATTATAAAAAAGCTTTAAAAAAATTATATTAAAAAGCTAGATAAATATATTTATACTATTAAAAATAATTTTTATTTATTTTTAATTAAATTATTTATAGCTTTTTTAAAAAATAAGCTAAATAAAGTAAAAATATTTTAACTTATTTAAATTAATTTAAAAATATAATTAAAACTTTAAAAAGAAGATAAAGCTAATAAAATATAGATATAAAAAATTAAAATAAAGTAAACTATGTTTTAACTTACTATATTAAGTTATTTTATTACAAATATAAATTAGTATAACTTAAATTAGTAAAAATTAAATAAAAACTAATATTTCTTAAAAAATAAAAATAAAAATAAATTATAAATACTAAAATAAGAAATTTTGATATATAATAATAAAAAATACCATTAATATTAAAATTAATAAAAATCAAAAAAATATATTATTATATTTAGCTAGCTATAATTAAGTCTAATATAATAAATGATAAATTTTATTAAGCTAATAAAAAAACACATTAAAAATATATTTATTAAATATAAATTCAACACTATATATATAAATAGGTTATATTTTTATATTTAATTATATAAGTTATTTAATTATAATATAAAAAAATTATCAATATTTTCATACTGAGATTAGTAACTTTTAAATTTTAATTTTAAATTTTATGTATATTTAATATATATAGTTATAAAATAAAACAAAGCTAACAAATATATGTTTATCTCTGTAGCACTGGTACAAAACAGTGTCACATATAAATATAATTTGAGCATATTTGAGTTGATGGAAAGGTAGCATACAAATTCACAATATATTGTATTTTTATTACAGTTGTCTAAAATAGCAAGACTTTAGCAAATAAATAATTGGCTATAATCAAAAATGCTTAAATTCTTACAACCAATAAAAATCAAATAACCAAAAAAGCACAGGTTTTATTTTATGAAACGATAGAATAAATTAACAGCGAAAAATAAGCCCAAATTTAAACAAAATTATATAAATCTTCAATATTTCAATATTTATACCTTTAGTAATCATTAACTAAAAAACTCTTAAAAGTCGTATTTTCTCGATATAGTTAGTATCTGTCATTCCCATCTTACCTTATTATAACTATTTATTATTCTTTTATTAAAATACTATTTTACATAAGCTTATATTTATGCTAATATGTTGGTTCTTTATCTTAGCTAATCAACTTAAATCTAAAAGTTTAAAAGGAATCAATTTGAAAAAATTAAATACCAGTTTAATTTTGAACTTTAGGCTTATTTTTGACCAAACCAGATTATTTTTTTACTGTAAATTAAAATTTGGTCATTTTTCGCCATGTCCAGTTATTTTAGACAATTGTAATATACATAAAAATATGTACTATTATTATAACACATTATAATACTTTAACCAATATACTTCCAGCCTACTATTATCGTAAATTATTGTTTTTGGTATACTGTGACGTTAAAAAAAGCTGCTGAATAAAATTTCAGTTGTATAACCAAAAACCAATTTATTGATAAATTAATTTACAATATGCCCGAAAACACAAAATTTTGGATTCAATCCTTTTAAGTATAGCAAATTGCTTGATTCAATTTAACAATTCGATAATTTCGAAACAAAATCAAATCAGTCTATTCGCATAAAGCAATCACAAGTTAGAACCAGTATACGACGATGCTACACCTCAAGGTATTTAAAAATTTAAAAGTGGGCCGTACCTTATGTCAATAAAGTTATAATTTTTGCTTTGTTCGTAATTTATTTGTACTCAAAAATCTCGATGAGGAAAGAAATACTATTTGCCATATTAAACATCACAATTGGTTAACAGGATTAGGTTACATTTTATCAATATTCTGTAATATTGTATAGCAACTGATAAATTTTTAATGTGTTTAAATTTATATGCTGTATTTCTGGTTCGTAAATAAATAAAGTTAAGCAATTTTATTTTATTAAAAAAAATTTATTAGTATAAAAATGTAAATTAAATTATAATAATGATAAAAAGGAATTTATAATACTCAGAGCTATTTTTTATTAATTTATACAGTTTTTTTTACAAAAGAAATCTAACGAACATTACACTTATTTGGTAGTGTCGATCATACCCTGCCATTCACATTTACCGTTCTTGTAATCGTAGCAATCATATTTACCACCGTTCAAAATCCAACAAGGAGGGCATTTCTCTTTGTTGGTATCGCAACGCCATTCAGGGTGGTTAGCCTTGTCACAGGTAGCGGCAGGGAACTTGGAGTTGTTGTTACCGGTACCACGATCCCACATACCACCCCAAGGGCATTTACCGTTTACATAGTCGTAACAGTCGTATTTACCACCGTTCTCAACCCAACATTTAGCTTTGCAGTTGGCACCGTCGTTACACCAGGTTCCCAAGTTACCCATGTTACATTTTTGAGTATCTACACCACGCTTGTGGTGGATAATCGACTTAGCGAAATTGGTGAAGGAGAAGGCTTCTACCGAGACGGCAGCGAGAGTAGTTAAAGCGAGAGCGAAAGTGAACTTCATATTTATTGTTTAGTTCTGTAGTGTAAAGCTGGTAACTTATTCGATAAATGTAAAACTTGGATTTCCACCCAGGTATTTATACCTTTCTGGGTGTCTAAAATTATACCGTCTATAAGTCTGCTAAACAGTGCAATTAGTGCTCTGGACAAATTTTCGAAAGCCACTCCTACAAAATTTTAATAATTTACTCCGTGATTTTAATCACACTTCCTCTTTTGTTATTCTTTACCGAAAATAGTGGATTCCGCTTTTCAATTTTTTAAAATTAGGTGACGTATACTATCAACAATTGAGAACAATGCGGACAAAAACGAAGGCTTCAACTTTATAATCCATTTGAGAGGATCGTTAGTGTTACCATATAAAGTTTGATCTATATGTATACCTTGAGTTTAAAATTTAGTACGCCATCATGCATACAATAATACTACAATCTTTTTAGGCAGATTGGATTGATTGGCGTCAAAACAACCACTGGCTAAACGGTTTACCGTAAACTTCTAATAATGGATTAGATTACTCTACCTCATCTATATTTGCATATTATTAGTCAAATATCGCTTACATTTTGCCGTGCTTATCAAACTATATCGAATATAGTATCGATATTAGTGTTTTAGGATTAGGTCCATTGCAAAGTATCTTGCAGTTATATGTACATACCTTTATTGCCAACAAAAGTAGCTAGCTGAAAACGTGGTTATAGCTCAAATCCTATAGCAAATTATTTTATCTTATTGTTTAATAAGGCTACATAGCTTCTAAATGACTTTATAGCAATATTATACGATTCGCGTACTTAAATTTACTTAAATTTGTTGGGTAGTATACGGAATTTATTCTTAGTATATTATCAAAAGCAACTATAAATAAAATAAGATAGTTTACCGACGTCATTCTCTACACGGCCTCTAGATACAAAAAAAAAGTATAGTATAAAGTTTCAATGAATATTAATACAGTTGTAGACTTTGTTGGAAATATTTAGGATTTATTCAAATTTTAATAACTTTATCGACTTTAATACATTATTGTTAGTATTTCAAACCATATCTCAGTTCATAAGCTAGCTAAGATTTTTATACTTAGCGAAATAGGTCTTAATTTTAATAGACTGAAGATTTCCGTATAAGATGAAGCTCTTATAGAGGTATTAGATAACCAAAATATTTGAATATTAGAATCCTAATACCTTTTATAGTCGTTGACAGAAGAGGTAAGCCCACTAGTTAATATATATTTATATATATACTTTTACTTACACACTTCCTTGTTGCAGAAGAAAGTATGTTCGTTAGAACCATTTCCATCACTTTTAAGGGTTACTGGTTCTTTCTTAACGTAATAGTTGACGAAGGTAGTTTCGTATTTGCTGAAAAAGTTAATGAATAACTATAAAAAACTAAACTGATAATAAATTTGAAAGTTGAGAATTTTTCAATCAACCTGCCATTTATACCTTGGATGAAAGAGTATGACCCACCCGTTTAACTAAATTAAAGCTGATGAGAATGTTGGATTCAGTGGTAGCTGATCATTAACCCATAATATTGTAAGTTATGAGGTTGATGAAATAGTAGTAGTAGGTGAAGGTGGAATTTTTTATATAGATTCGCCGCTAGGGTCATCAAAAAGCTGTACCTTTATAACAATGATGAGTAGCTTACTTTGGTTGGAAACTTGGAGTTCAATGCGGCACGTAACTCTTAATAAAACGAGGTAATTGAATTAATCATCAATGCTGTACAAACTATACTTAACTGTAACTCTAGTTAGATACTCTTAATAGAGATTAATACTATCCAAATCCTAGATATCAGGGTTTTCTTCGTACTCCAGATTTATGTTGTGATATAAAAACGCTAGAAGCATTTATGAAATTTTTATGAGCCAACCGACGTGGCGATGGTTAAAATGGTTTGAGATCCAGTTCATCCATCAATAGATATCAAAACCTAAACCCACTTGACTTATGCCAGCTTCTATAACTTTTTAGTATAGGTACCTTCATAGCAATGGTCTGCATATATTGAAGTTGAATTTCCCTTGTATTTCACACTAAATATGTAATTTATGAGGATTACTTTGTTAAAAGGTAACGCTCCAGACTCTACTTTACTCTATAAACATACTAGCTTACTATTACCTTACTCCGAGAAACTATGCTTGAAATTAAAGTTAATCCGGTGAAAAGTAGTTCTTCAAAGTGCGTACTCGATTAATTTTCAATACAATTCGAAGCTCCTTTGATCTAGTATTTATACTAGTTTATCCGTTAGAAATTTTAAAACATACGTTTACGTGACTTTATGATTGTTTTTATCATCACATCTTAATTAAAACTCCGCCCTTTGTATAACAGTACTGTAATATTTTAACTTTGTTTAAAGCTAAATCGGCTGCAATCGAAACATTCATTATATGAACTATCTTTTCATCCAGCTAATATTATTCTGTTGCTATAAGATAAAGGGAGACGAGCTTTTATATTTAAATTTATTTTTAAAGTGATAATAAACCACTATCAAAAAATAACTGATATAATATTACCAATTTTAGATGGATTAGTTGTAATTAAGAAGCCTATTTAAGAAAGTTAAGTTGATATACAACAGTAAATTTAAGGAGAGATGTACATTCTAATATAATTATTATATCAAGTGATATTAGTGTATAAGCCGTAAATATTTAATTCATACCTTTATTTACTTATTTGGCAATAATAATACCTTATAGATACAAATTTAATTTTTGTTAATTGGTATAGTTTGGCCTTTAAGTTTTTATAATATTTAATAGATACATTACTTACTACAAATAGTTGTTTAGTTTTTTGTATATTAACAGTACAAATTCGAAGTTTTCCACAATATGATTATTTACTACATAGATTTAATACTCAGTGCTTGTAGCTTATCATTAGGTAACTTACCTACATATTATAATTTTAAATCTAACATCATTTATTTATATATACATTATACCAGTTCTGGTTGCTTATATCTTTAATTATAACTACTAATAAATATTATTTATACTAATATATTCAGCCTTGGTATATAATAGGATAAATTAACAAAATTTTTATTATTTTATTATCTATGTTTAAAATTATTTATCTTACAATGTTTAATTTTTAGCTTAAATTATGTTATCTGAAAAAATAGTAAATTATAAATATGTTTTAGCTTAAACAATTTAATATATAAATACTATAAATAATAAATAATAAATAAATAAGCTTTAATTTATAAAAAATTACTACTTAATATAGTAAAAACTTTTATTAGTTTTTTATTATATATTACTAATTTAAGCCTTATATTTTACAATAATAGAATTTATTTATAAAAAAATTAAATAACTTAAAGTAAATATTAATTCTATTAGTTTTAGAAATATATTACTTTTTACTAAATTATTTAATTATAATACATTTTATTTATATAGTAAAATATTGCTTAAAAACTTAATTAGTTTAAAATATTTATTAAAAAGTACTAAAGCTATAATTGTTAAATTAATTTTATAAATTTTATATTATTTTAAAGACTTTATAAAAAGTTATATTTTATTTTTGTTAGCAGTATAATATTTATTAAAAATAAACTTATTAAACTAAATAATTATTTTTAAATTATTATTTACTTAGCTAAATATTTTATTAATATATAATATATAATTTATTTTTATTTTTAGCAAAAAAAGTTATTATTATTTATTATAAAAGTTAACTTTTAATATTTTAAGTTTATTTTTAAACTTTTTAATTTTAGAATTTATTATAATATTTGATTTAAAGTATTACATTAAAGCTAATATCTAAATTATATAGTATAATACATTATAATAATATAATAATTGTAAATAAAATAAACTTATTTATAAATATATATTATAAATTAAAACTATTTTAATATTATTATTAGCAAAAAAAGTAATATTGGTTATTGTATTAAAAAACTTACTAGTTTGTATAAATAAAAAAGTTAATTTATAATATAAGTAATAATAAAATATATTTTTTAATAATAGACATTTATATAAAATATAGTATAAATATATAAAAAAGTTTAAAATAAATAAAAAAAGAAATTATAATAAAATAGATAGTAATAGTAATAAGTAGTAAAAATAAAGATAAAAAGTTTTTTTATATAATAAATAATAATAAAACAAATAACTAAAGTATTAATAAGTAATTTATTTATTTATTTATTTATATAATAACTGCATTTTAAAATTTTAAAATAAACTAAACTGAGTAAAATATAGTTTAACTAATAAAGTTATTAAAAAAATAAAAAGATAAGTGTAAAAAAAAGTTAATTTAATATTTAAAAAAAATAAGTATAAATATAATAAATAATTAAATATATACTTTATTATACATAAATAGTAATATTTTATTTTATAAAAAATTATTTTAATATATTTAAAGTAGAAAATAAAAATAACTAAAAAATATAATAATAATAAAAATAAAATACTTACTATTTATTAGTAAAGTTATATAATAAAAGTTTTACTATATATATAATATTTAAGTTAGTTATAATTTATTATTAACAAATTTTAAAAAGAATATTAAAGATAAATAGATAAAATATAAATTTAAACTACTAATTACTAATTTACTAAGTAGCAAATAGCAAATTTATTGCTAATTTATAATTCTTTAATAGCAAATAGTTTTACTATTATTTAAAAAAAAATTATAATATTTAATTATAATTTAAAATTTACTTTAATATATAACAGTTAAAGTTTATACAATATTTATTTATAATTATTAAATAAAGCTATATTAACATTTTATTAACAATATTATCTTTTTAGTAATTCAAAGTTAAATTATATAAAATCTATTATTATTATTATTATTAGTATTTTAAACTTTTAGCTTACTTTTAAAATGAATTTAGCTTAATTAAAATCTAAATTAATTAAAACTTATTAATATAATACTTTTTATATAATATAAAAAACCTTTATAAAATAAATATTATAATGGCAAATTTATGCAATACTACAGCTTTTTTATACTTTTTGAATTCTATACCTTCTTTATTTTATTATGTAATTATTATGTTTTAAATTTATATTTTAAGCTTAGTTTAAAATTACTTTTAGAAAGAAATATAATAGCTTTTTTTAATTATTAGCCTAAATAAATTTGTAATATTTTAAAGGCTATTGAGAAATCAATACATTTTAAATTTGAAGTAGTTGAAAGCTTAATTAAATATATATATATATATATATAATTACCAATATCTAATATTTAATAAGATAATAGCTAATTAAAAAAGTAAAATTTTGAACAGGTGTATATAAACTTTATGCACACTTTTTAAATTAGTACCATATAATATTAAACAAAACATTAGATGTTTAAGAAAAATAAAAGTATTAGTTGGAGACACAACATTTTCTAATTAAAAGTTAATTCAACTTTTTATAAGTTTAGCTTACTTCTAAAATTCAAACTAGTTTTGAGGAATAAGTTTGAAACAGTAGCTTATTAAGTAAAAGTTTTCGCATTTTAACTTTAACCGCACAGTTTAAATTTCCAACTTTACCTTTTGATTCTATTCAAAATTTAGATACCAACATTAATTTTAATTTCGAAATTTGTTCGTATATAAACACCTTAATTAGTTAAAAAAGTTTTTCAAGGTTAATTTCGGTAGATAAGTATGGGAAAATCAAAGAAGAAGATAGCTAAAGTCGAAGATTTCAAAGTATATTTTTTAATTTCTTCATTAACCATTTTAATTTATAAAAATTAGAAACCAAAGTTAAAAGTTGGTAAAACAAAGCAAGATGCAGCGAACAAGACAGATACAAGTTTTAAATCGCAAACCATTATATTACCGACCCAATCCAACTTAAAACAAGTTGATAACCAATATGTTACTAGTAGAAATTTAAGTTTGAAGGATGTACTTGCACAACTTAACCACCATAACACCACGGTTCGTAAAGGTACCTATATCTTTAACCAGCTATTCCATATTGATTTGTAGTAAATAGATGCAGTTTTAAGTTTAACCGAATTACTTACCAAGTACCCCACCATACTACAGTTCGAACTAAGTTCGATAACAACCAGTGTCGGTAAACTTATACAAGATCAAGTAATAACAAGCATACTTTCCATTTAGCTAAATTATTTGTTATTATAGGATAAAATGGTCCGTACCCAACTTCTAAAATTTGTAGAAAAATGTTTGTTAGATTTCTACATCTACCACCCCAACCTATTACCGGCGGGTAGTTTGACACCATACCTTTCCAATTTAATACTGAGAACTGCAGCTGCAATGACCAACATACTGGATGATATTAGGGAGGATAGTTTAAAGTTTTTAGCAATTTGGACCAAATTCGATAAAGATTTATGTGCTACTTACTTTAGTAAGTTGTTACCTAACTTTTTATACTTGTTAAAGTTGAAGGATGGTACTGAGCCTTCACATTCTAACAGAGGTACTATATACTTTTAAATGTTAATGCTTATATAGTGGCTATAGATAACTTTACCAAGTTGAAGAGTAGTCAGATGACCGATCAAAAAGTATTTTACAATATCTAAATTTTATTGATCCAGTTTTGTAGTCCAAACTATTCATTATGACCCAATTCTACGACTATTTGCAGGCGGTGATCAACTACTACAACACGACGTAACTTTATTCTCACTTTATTGCCTACCTAACTTTTGATAATCTTACCTTTATAGTACCAACACAGCTAATTTGGACGAAACTATAAACTTACGACGTATTAATACCTACAACAACTCTCTTAATTTATTAAGCACCAACAATAAGAAACGATTTTTTGAATCGATGAACGGGTTAAAAAGTTTAACTTCTAATTCACATTCGTTTGAACAGTTACCGGTACTGCTGAACCAAGTAAAGATATACATTGTAGGCACCATTTTAATTTAGCTATGATACCATTTAGGTCCTGGAAACATTAACTCCATTTTTAATTGAAAGTTGGGTAGAAAGTGTAGCTTACCTCCTACAGACTTCTAATTTGAAGTATGATTGGCAGTTAGGTACAATACACGTAACCGCTCAACTGTTAAACCTCACTTTCCACTACCAAGCCGCTCCTGACTCCAACGGTTCAAAAAGTAAGGAGACCAGGCTGGACAAATTAATTAAATTTGTACTACCTCATTTCCCAATCGGAGAGCATCATAGAACCGACAACGATTCTAGGATTACGGAGCAGGTCCAGCTTATCAACACCAACTTAAGCTCATGTGTTGCCGTATATTGGAATTCGATCAACGATACTAAGCTTAAGCATAGAATTTTAAAATTTTTAATAGAGTTGGTGGACGGAACCAATAAGTTAAATACCAAAGTTTTAAACGATGTTCTTCCTACTATTAACCTTTTGTTGAATTCTACCGATCTCGAAGCTAGTAGAAAGCTGTTTGAGGTAACTCTTTTAGACCGAAGTTTATAGTAACCCCTTTGATTTTTTAGAATCTATTAAGTTTGACTTACACTTCCACTAATTCCGAATTGAAATTAAAAGTGATACAGTTCTTATCCACTTATATTAAGCTCAACTTTCCAACTTACCCTACACTTGCCAATAGAAACTTGACTCAGCTTCTAGTTGATATCAATTTAGTAGAATGGTTTACCAAACTACTTCAATATACCTCTGCTAATGATGCAACGAAAGATGGAAAGACGGTGGTAACTATCGATTTGATTAATTACTGTTGTCAGTTCGTACTACCGACCCTAGTTTTCAACCAAAATGTAAAAGATTCTTTGGTTCAGTTGACACAGCTTTTGACTCAAATTACCTTGAATTATTTAAACTGTAACGATCAAACTAGAAGCGATGTATTGGATACTTTGAGGTGGAAATATTTCGCTACATTGAAATCTATACTGGTGGTTATCGGTTCAAAAGACACTGAACTATTGGGTTCGGTCAATGAGATTGTTAGTAAATTTAAAGAAGCGATTCACCAAAAAGATAGTTATACTAAGGATATAAAATTTAACTTAGCGATTGAATGGTTGACGAATAGGATACCAACTAAAAGTTAATCCATATTTTTGAAAACTGAATAACGATTTAAATCGGCTTGTATCAGCTTTATTTATAAAAGCTATAAGTTAAAAAATAGAAAACTGATAAGATTTGTTAAAATATAAAGAGCTACGATCATATCTAGATTAAATTATACCTACTTTTTGAATTTATATTTGTATTATATTTTAGTTTTGAGTTGTTAAAATAAAATTTTGACAGCACTTAAATTTAAATCTATAATGTAAATGAGAATCTTAATAGTAAGTACTCAATTTTATTGTTTATTTAAATTAAAGTATACTAAAATCGATAACCTTTTTTTTTCATCGTTTTCCATTTAATTTCAATATTTGTTTCATACCTATAAAGATCCCACCTAAAGACTAGAATTGTCAAAAGGAAAAACCATAAGAAAAAAATTTCAAAAATAATATAATAATTTAGTGTATATATATTTGTTATTTATTTTTAGATATGGACAGGTGGCCGAGTCGGTCTAAGGCGTCACGTTAAGGCCGTGATCTCTTCGGAGGCATGAGTTCGAATCTCATCCTGTTCATCCTTTTTTTATTCAAATAAATTTCATTAACTCCTTACAATTATTCATAGTTTAAACCAATAATTGAAAGCTTTATCTCTAACGTTTTAAAAGTAGTAAAAATTTAGCCATGATTTTTTGTTTAAATTTACAATCTTATATAAGTTTGATTTTTTTTTCAAGCTAATATAAATTGTATTTCAAGATATTTGTGTTGCCTCAATCATTTTCCCAAAAAATAACCTTTATTTTAAACTTAATTTGTTACTTATTAAATAAATACAAATGTCTTGGAATACTTGCTATTATTAGTATGTACAATCTTAATAAGAATTCATTGAAATTTATTAGTAAGATTTATAAACTAGTAGGTAAAATTACATTTATTTTATCTTAGTTTATTTTTATACTTAACTAATTTTAAAAGTGTTATATAACTTTGAAAATTTAAAAATTAAAATATTGGATTTAATACTTATTATATATAATTAAAACTCATATATTTTTTAGCTATTATCTATTATTTTTCAAAGTATATACCTATAATAATATTATAAATATATATTAGAATTTTAATTTAATTAAAAATTGTCTAAACTATATATATTACTAAAATTGCATTATTTTTTTTTTATATAGTAGAAAAAAAACTAGTAATTTATAAAATTATATTAAGTAAAGCTAATTTAAAAATAAGTATAAAATACTATAATTAAAAGTTATAAATTTTTAATATATATAAATTTTAAAAAAATGTAGTATTTTTAAAAGTATATACTATTTTATAATATATACTTACAAATATTAGTAAGTACTTACTAACTAAACTTTTTTAATAAGTTTAAATAAAAAATAGTTTTACTTTTAAAATTTTTTGCTAAGTATTTATAAATTTATTAAATAAAATTAAAATAATTTATAAAATTTTAACTTAAAAATAAAAGCTTGCCATTATTAATATAAATTTAAATATAAGCCTAATATTTATTAAAACTTATAGTTATAATATTAAAAAAGTATTTGATATAAAGCTAAAAAGAAAAGTATTATAATTTAAACTAAAATTTACTAATAAATTAATAAAGTTTATAATAATAGTATATTAAATATTAAAGTTAATAGAAAAGTTTAGTTAAAAAACTAAATTTAAAAGTAAATATCTAATTAAAAAATATTTAAATTATTAATTTATTTAAAGCTTAAAGATTATAAAAGTAGTTAAAAATAAGTTATTACATCTAAAATTATTAGATAAAATTTATAATATTTTAAAAATATACTATTAAAACCTTTTAATTAGTTATTAAAAATTATTTAAACTAATAAATATTATTTTACTAAATTTAAAATTTATAATAATAAAGTAATATACTAGTTTAATTAAGTATTAGCTTATAATTTTTATATTTATAATAATTATAATTATTTTAAAAATTTAAGTTTAATATATATAATATATTAAATATATTTAGTAAATTAAAGCTAATATAAACAAATAACTTAATTACTACTAATAGCTATATTAGAATACTAGATAAATATTATATTTATTTTACTAAAAAAATAAAAACTTTAATTAACTTTACTATTTTAATATATAATAAAATATTACCTTATAAAGCTGCTTTTACTACTATATATTTAAAAAAAAATTACATTTTTAAATAGCTATTTTATTTACTTGATTTTAATTTTATTAAAAATATTTAGGGTTTAATTTAATAAGATTTGTTTAAATATATTAAACTTTTATATACTTTAAAACTTTTATAGTAAAAAATTTAATTTTTTTTAATATACTTATTATAGAATAGTTATTAAGCTATATTAGTAATTTATATAATAAATTTAATTAGTATATTAAGTTTGGTGAATTTAAAACTATTTATTGAAATTTTTTAATATATTAATAAATTTATAAATATTTAGCAAAATTTTTTAAAATTTTAGCAATATTTAATACTAGTTTATTATTTATTATAATAATAAAAAATAAAAAAATTTAAAAGTAAAATTATTTTTTATTTAAAATTATTAAAAAAGTTTGGTTAGTTAATACTTGCTAATATTTATAAGTGCATTTATTTTTTTAAATTTAATTTTTATACAAATTTTAATAAAATATGCTAAAAGTTTTAAAATTATTTAAAATTATATATATAACTAAATAATAAAATTTATTTATAATATAATTATATTAAGTTTTTAAAATTTTAATTAAAAACTATTAAAAAGTATTTAAAAAATATATATAACATTTATAAAAAAATACTTACTTAGATTACTAATAATATGAAACTATTATTTAATTAAATAAAATTATTTAAAAGTTAATTAAGTAAAAATTAAATATTGTATAATAAATTATAGAAAAAATTTATTAATATAAAAATATATAAAAGATATAAATTTTTTTTACTAATTTTTATATTTATTTTAATAAAGCTTATTTTTATAAATAAATAACTTTTTCATTTTTAATTATATTTAATATATTATATTTATACTTATATTTAAAAATTTAGTAATATTTTTTTAAATAAAAATTTTTTAATATATTTAAACCAAGAAAATTTTAGATATATGTTTGTGTAAATGCTTTTAAAATTATTATATTTATTTAAAAAAAGATTAATATAATCATTAATTAATTATATTAACCTATTATAAAAGTTTAAAATCTTATTTATTTATTTAGTCTAATATTATTAGATCTAAACAAAGTATAATATATATTTAATATTATAGTATAAAAGTATAAGAAGCTTTCAATATTAATATATATAAAAGTTTATTAAAATTTAACTTTTCTAAATAATTAAAAAGAATTTATTTTTTACAATTTAAAGCTAAAAGTTATAATTAATTTAATATTACTTTTAATAACTTACATAAAAAACTATATTAGAGAAAATAAATAAAAAATTTTCTTTACTAATTATAAAAAAGAATAATATTAATATAAACTTTAATAATATTATATTAAAGTTAATAGTAGGTATAATAGGAATTATTATTTTAATAGAGGCAATTTTTATTTTAAAGTTTTAAGTTAAAAATCACTAAAATATTTTATAATAAGCAGGTTTTAATACAGATGATTAAAAGATTACGTTTATTTAGAAGATACTGCTTAGTTTTCATCTCATTAAAAGTGTTAAAGTAAACAAAGTTGTTTTAATGAATGTTAAAAATAAAGATTCTATAGAAAATTATGCTGGAATAAAGTATCTAAATCTTCTTGCTAAGGGTATATCTATTATCATTATTATGCCTAATATTGTTACTGAAACTTGTCATGGTTGGTACAGTTGTTAACGTTCATTTACTTAATTTATTGGTAAATTATAAAAGAATATTTAAGATAAATACTCAGCTAAATTAAAAAATACTCGAAACAGAAGAGCAGAGATAAATTATAGGTTTTACTACAAAGAATAGCTACCAGAAAGTGATAGCCTACAATAGAGTTGTAAGCATTACTATCCATGCATACACGGACAGAACTTGGAATACAAAGAAGATTATATATCAATAAAAGAGAGAAAAGTGTACTAATCTTTACTACTTCTAGGACTTAATCCTTATGCTAAATCTAGTATTTTTTCTCTTTTGTAGCCCTTTAAACTGTAGAGGATAGAAAAGATTTAGATTTAAACTCAAGACTCTTAGGTCAGTAAAATATAGGAAACTTTTGCTAAAAGTGTCTAATGAAAATTGGCTTCGTTAGCTATATGGCTTAAAATAATTGGTCCCTTGTACTTAAGGACAACTCAAAGTTCGTGAAATTAAAAATAACATCATATAATTTTTATTATGATAAGTGAGCTCCTTGAAAAATTAAGTATAACTTCTGACTTTAATTATGAGTCGAAGCAAGTTTATTTTTAATTTAAAAATATCTTAAGTTGGTCAAAGTGCACTTTGAGGATCAATTGCAGTCCCATTATTGATTTGTGTGCCTTATAATTTCCCTCGTTATTAACTTTTCGATTCCAGGATAATCAGATTTCAACACCAACTTTGGCTTTCAGTACTGTACAATGATGACAACCGATAGAGCGTTAGAAGAAACCGAAGAGTTTTATCAAGGATACGAACCTTTAAAAGAGGTTCGGTTTTATCATTTCAGTGTACCCCACAGAAGCAGTTTTAGGTACGATTTGAAGGATGAGCACAAAGATATTCAATACCAGATTGTTGTAAAACCTCAGTTAGTTGAAGTACTAGATTATGAAGAATCGAAAGTTTTGGCCAACATAAGTTTTACGACCAGCCCATTAAAGTGTAAAGCTTACCCTTTGCGTACATTATCCAATTTATCACTGCCTGATGATTTGGCACCTTATACATTCAAAGTAATCAATCCAGAGGTTTATATTTTAGAAGTTAATGGGAAAGACCCTAAGCGACAGGGCCTTTATAAACTTAAATTGAAAAAATCAGGCTGGACTGTCAAGTTTTATAATTCGTATAAGCGTAATAAGAAAAATATCGCTACATTTTCGTTTAGAGGAAGACTTGGCACTAAAGTAGGTACATTAAAGTTCCATTGTAGTTTAGACGATCCAAAATATTATGCTGTCACTTTAAGTTTAGGATTAGCTATGCATCTCAACTACTGTGTTTACAACGATATAACGTCACCCTTATCTCTCAAACCTGAAGATTTAAATACAGGGTTTACTAACAACAGTACCCAAGAATTTAATTATTCTACGTTAAAAATATTGGATTTAAAATGTGAAAAAGATCCCAAGAATTGGTCTGTGTGCTCTCTACCACAAAATTCTAATAACTAATCTTTATAGGTGTACTTTTTCAAACGTTGTAGATTGATTTCTTTGATGTTTACTATCTATTTTTTTTACTATACGATTGTATTCTTTTTAATTCAAAATCTCGATTAATAAATAATTTATTTATAACGAGCTGAATTTCAACTTAAGTTTTGAGTGTTGCTCGTAATAAGGTACATTTCAATATAAATAGCTTAGACTAGCTGTGAAATGAGTGCATGATATATTTTTTAATCAGTATAACTATATTAACAAAGCAAATAAATATAGTTACATCTAAGATTTAAGATTCTATATAAGTATAACAGCACATATATATATGTATGGGAGAAAACAATAGGCCTTATTACTTTATGAATAAAGTTCACCAATATATATAGCAAAGAGATTTTAGTTATACAAATCGCCAATTTAAAATCAATTAGTTTAGATTTAAACTGCAAAATTTTATATTTATTACCTCAAAGCCTTAAGAAATACTTAAGGATAAAAAATGATAATTTAAAAAATTTATAGTTTTAACTTAGTTAAATTCAATTTAAATTGATTAGGTCTGCAAATTTTTACATTAAACCTCCAAAACCTTCTAAAAAAGGTAAAAGTTAAAAGATAAAAAGCTTAGAAGCTCTTCATTTGTTTTTTTCTATTATTTTTAAAATTTTACAAAAGCATAAGTTTTGAAAATTGTATAATCTCCAAATCTGAATAAATTTCAAAAAAAAACACAGTTCCTTATCATTTTTATCAAAGCAAGAAAGAGCAGGAAGTTAACAAGGTCAAACAATAGAACAACCCCGATTAAATATTACAAAATGCCAAAGATAATATCCAACTTTCATGTTTCAGCATCTCAGCAAGTAAAAAAAGAAGATAATGAAAAAACAATACAGAATAAATTACCGGTATATTTTTGTATATGTGGCGTATTTTGTATAACTTTAGGTAACTTTTATTTAAATTTCCAATTTTTTAAATACATTATTGTATAGATAGACCTTTAACGGATTTACCAAAAAGAAGAACAGACGATAGTTTTATATTACAAAAAGAAAAAGTCATTTATAGATTGAACGTTGTACCAGGCCCAACCGTATTATTAAAGAGGTAAGTAGTATTACTACTTAAGAAATTATAAATAGGAGTTACTCATATTTTTTAATATTTTAGACAAAATGGAATAGAAAAGCAGTATAGGTTATTATGCCAAAGTTGTAATTTATGGTTAGGGTATAGGAATTTACCTGAAGATGAAGGTCCAACTTATATTTTACCAGAAGCTTTAAGAGATACCCCTACTGTATTACCAGAAAAATTTAAAATGTTGGTTGAAAAAAATGAAGAAATGAATAGTTAAAGGTAGATCATCTAGTTTTTATTTTTTGTTTTAAAAAGTAGTGTTTATATTCTACTTAGTTTAAAACAAAAATAAATATTTATCAAAATTTTATTTATAAAGTGACACTACTCAAAATCATATATAGCTTCAATTTTTATTTTCTAGTAGTAGTTTAATAAGTGGTAAAGTACCAATAATTTTTAAAATCTAATATAAATATAAGTTTTAAATCAAAAATACTTAAAAATTTAGATAATTAATTAAAATACAGTTCTAAAATTTTAATCAACTACATATTTAATTCTTAGTAAACAAAGTTATCTATAAAATAGCTTTAGTTTAATGCATATAGTTTATTTTAATACTAAATCTTTATTATAAAAAGTCTAGATTTATATAGATAACTTGTTATATAATTGATTTTTTAAAATACTTTACTAAATAGATAATACTTTTAATAAATACTATATTAATAATAAAGGTAAAATGAAGTATTTTAAAGCTTAGTATAAAAGCCTAAAAAGTTTAAAAATATAACTATGTTTTACTATTAATTTAAAAAAAATCAAAAATAAGTATAAATTTATTATTTATGTATATAATAATGTAATTATTAATGCCTTTAAAATAATAACTAATTATTTTTTAGCTAAAAATATTATAATCTTAAACTAGTTTCATATAGTATAAATTAATACTCTTTTTAAACTTTAATTTAATTATAAATATTTAACATATTTTAAAAAGCTATATATATTTAAATATAAACTTAGCTAGAATTTAAGATAAACTTTAGATAAAAATTAAAGTAACTTTAAATAAATTTACTAAAAAAGAAATTTAAAAAAAATAAAATTAACTATAACTAAAAACTTATATATATAAAGTTAAAAAATACATAATTTATTATTAAATAAAGTATAGTATTTTAAATTTAATAAAATAAGTCTTTTAAAATTTTTGATAATATTAATAGTTACTAAGTTTTATAAATGTTAAAAATACTATAAGTATTAATTAATATATTGATTATTAAGCTATTAAAGCTTAAAAATAACTATATATATTTTTTTAATTTTTTATTATTTAATTTTTATTATTATTATTTTTTTACTATTATAGCTTTTTTTTAGTTTAATAGTATATAAAAATATTAATTAATATAATAATTAAATAATATTATAAGATAAAATTTACTATAATAAAAAATATTTAAATATATATATAGTTTAAGAAAAAAATAAGTTTAATTTAGTTATATAATAATATAGTATATATATAAATAAAAACTAATAATATTTATTAAAAATAACTAAATAATATATAATTTAAAACAAAAGTAAAAAATATTAAATAAATAATAATAATTTTATATATATTATTTTTTTAAAACTAATTAATTAAATTAAATATAATAAACTATTATATTTAGTTTTTAATAAAAAAACTAATATAATATATATAATCTTATTTAATAGCTTTTTTTTATATTAAGATTATAATTTTTTTTATCTTATTAATTTTAATAATATTATATGATATTAAAGTAATAAACTTAAAAAATAAACTAATAATCTATTTAAACTATAATAATATACTTGTTAATATTAATTAAAAATGCTAATTTATTATTATTTTTATATAAAAAACTTTAAAACTTAAATAAATAATATAAAATAAATAGCTATAATAAATAAATAATATATAAATAAAATGAAATTAGATATAATTAATATAAATTTATAACAAATTAATAGTTTTTTAGCTACTTTTCTTTACTTTAAACTAGTATATATTATAGTTTATTTAAAACAGAAAGAAAAATTAAAATAATTATTTAATAATAATTTAAGCTAATATAACTAAATTATATACTTTTATTTAAATTTATTTAACAAAACTTTAATTTTAATTTTAAAATTAGTATTTAAATTAGATTTCAATTAAATATTTTATAAATTAAGTATTTTATTTAGTTTTTAAATAAAAAATACTTTAATTTAATTAGTTTAAATATTTTAAATTTAAAAAATAATATTATAATTAAATATTTTAAAGCTAAAAAAATAAAATTCAATATTAGTTATAGTTTTAAAGTATAATAATAGCTAATTAATAAACTAGGTTTTTTTAAAATAATTTTAATAAATTCTACTATAAAACTTTAAAAGTATAGATAAAGTATTTTACTTTAGCAATATAAAAAAATATAAATGTTTTAGCTAAAAAGTCAGCTTTCTTAATAATCTTAAGATTTAAAATATAGTAAAGTATATATTTTTATTATTATAAGGTACTAAGAAGTATATATCTAATATTAAATTTGCTACTTAATTTTCTACTATAAAGAAATCTTAATATAGGTAATATAGATAAAAAAAACTATTAAAATTATTGTATATAATTAATGCTAGAGGAGTTAAAATAAAATTTAGTTGAGCTTAAGTGCATCTAATCTGAAATAGGTTATAGTGATATGTCTAATATACTAAACTACTATTACTAAAATGTAGAAGTTAACAATATACCTATTTAAACTAGAAATTAATAAATTTACTAATATTTTTGGAATTACCTATTATTATTAATTAGTGAAAAGTTGAAAGTGCTAATTAAAGTTTTAAAAAAATAAAATCTATACATCTCAATCTTAAAAGCAAACTAATTAAATATATATACTTTAGAACTATAAATAATTAGAAGTATTTACTTTATAATTAATTTAATTAACAGGATCTATTTCATTTTTCTCTACTTTTAAATACTTCTGAGTTGCATTTATGTAAATCTAAAAGATATGTATTATGGAATATATTTTATGTGCATGTGATATTTTTAAAACTATACAGGTGTAATCTGAATACTAAAACTAGTTTATTGAAAAATGGGAGTGGGTAAAAATGATCGAACCTTCTACTCCAGCACTCTGTTAAGGTTGAAGGCTGCAGAGATGAGTGAGATGTGCGTAAAAGCTTGAGGGAAGTTACCTAAAGCCTCACCTGAGGGCGCAATTTCCTCTGAATAAAGAGAAAGGTGGTTAGAGTAGCCTAACATCTGTTCGAAGAGGTTAGTAGCTAGATGTAAATAATTTTGGTCGTATTTACCGGCTCTGGTGAGCGCTTCAACTAACCAGAAAGTACACATGGAGAAGGAACCTTCCTCACCCCCAACACCGTCGTCTGAAGTGAGATGGTTGTAGCGGTAGACCATACCGTTAGCGACAAGACCGCCCTTCTCAGGAGGTAGTAATATACGTTGGATAGTGTTAAGAAGACGGGGATCGGTAGGAGATATGAAGAAGACTAAAGGCATAATAAGTATTGCCGAATCCAGAGTGGTTTTTGATTCGAAACTCTGCTGGAACATTTTTAAATCTTTGTTGTACCCTTTATCCATAATCTCCTCGTATATCGTGTCTCGAACTTCGGTCCACTTGTTACGGTTGGGGCAAGGTAGAGTACGCTTCTCAGCTAACCTTAGACCTCGATCTACCGCTACCCAACATAGGACTTTAGAGTACAAAAAGTTCTGCTGCTGGTTACGTACCTCCCAGATAGACATATCAGGACGTTGCCAGTTAGCACACACATAGTCGACTAACTTACGTACCTTGACCCACATTTCGTAAGCGATGGGTGAACCGAACTTACTGTAGAGGTAGATCGCATCCATCAGCTCCCCGTAGATATCCAGTTGGAGGTGATCGGCTGCCCCATTCCCTATACGTACCGGTTTACTCTGACGGTAACCATCCAAGTGAGGCAATTCAAGTTCAGTAAGTTCTTTGCCACCATGTATGTCGTACATAATGTTTAAAGAGCCATCAGAGTTGACATCATCCAACCTTTTCTCTATGTACTTCATGTAGGCGTTGGCTTCGTCGACGAACCCTAATCTTATAAAAGCGTAGATGGTAAACGAAGCATCACGGATCCAAGTAAACCTATAATCCCAGTTTCTAGTACCACCTATAAATTCAGGTAAAGAAAAAGTTGGTGCAGCTACCATAGATCCGGTAGGTGCGTAAGTTAACATTTTCAAAGTCATTACCGATCTATTCATCTTTTCTCTCCACCTACCTTTGTAAGTACATTTACGTATCCAACTTTGCCAGTATTGATAAGTCTCTTTAAATAATCGGTTCAGCAAGCTTAAACTTAAGACCGGATTACTACGACATATGTTGAAATCGGGATGTAGGGTAGGGATGTCAGTATCGGGGATATGACGTAATACTAAGATTAGTTCCTGACCTTCTTCTAAGTGTATACTACCTACAACACCGGGTTGGTCTAAACTACTACCTTCCATATCAACAACTTCCCATTTAATATCATCACCGATCTCAACCTCCTTACTACGTTTGACTAAATAACGTAGGTCCAAGTTTAGACTTTGGGATCTAAACTCCACTTTATTCTTACCTACAAACCCGTCAAGATCATCTTGATGTCCTTCCGATTTGTTAGGTAGTACAGTAGTGGTATGGGTATCTTGGCTATAGTTAAAAGCTGGGAAACACTGGATATCGATAGCGGTTCTACCACGTGTAACTGTTAAATGGCGTATTATCCATGGTAGCACTTCGGCATCGGCAGCAACGGTAGTTGGATGTGGCATATAGTCGTTAATTGTTACCGAATAATTACGATCCAAGAAACGAGTCGATAGTATGTTGGTTTGAGGTAGGTACTGCTGTTTTATAGTCACATTCTCAGCTTGTTTGGGAACCAAAGAAAAATGTCCACCCTTCTTATGGTCTAACATCCTACAGAATACCGATGGGGAATCGAAAGCAGGGTAACATAGGAAATCTATACTTCCGTTCATCCCACTCAAAGCTACCGTACGCATGTTACCTATCATACCGAAGTTCTCGATTGGTGGGTACTCCTCATTGCTCTCTTTGTTTAAATTTACAGGCGACATACTAGTTTAAATTTACGTTTTTGTACTTCTACTTGTTTACTGTTAATGTTTTTAAAACTAATTTCAATAAGTTTGAGTCTTTATATACATATTTTTAGTGCTTATCATACCAATTTCATTAGTAAAAATTCTTGGATGGTTTTATATTAGTAAGCTTATGCAGCGTCATCAAAATCTTTATTATTCTATCCTTAAAAACAACTAATAGAATACTGGCTTTATATCGCTACTATTATTTTTATTGGGTAGTAGTATGTTTGAACCTTCCAAATTAGAACCGTGTAGTGGCTTTTTAACTTGTTTGGTGGTAAAGAATGAAATCATATAAAATCACGATGGACCTAACCTAATTTGATGTACCAATTAACACAATATTTATAGTTAAATTTAGTAATTTGCAGTCACATCGAAATGAGTTCCAAACATTGTTGAATTTAGGATTTATGAATCAAAACCATTAAACTTAAACTCTTTTACACACAAAGCTTATAAGTTTAGGTAAAGCGTTATGGAGAGTGTTCATGGTAGAATATAGTTGAGATATCGGTAAAGTTATAATTTTGTACTTTGTTGGGAAAGGATGCGATGTAACTTCATTTCCAAGGAAAAAATAGCAACTAGATATTTGATTGATAAACTTAGATCATAAATAGGTAAATTTGAAAATATCACAGCAGTAGAACAAATGTAAAGTAACAACTAAATCAGCTACCAATATACATATTCCAAAAAATTTTAAAAGAAAAATAGTGAAGGTATTTAGTTTTATTTATTAACAATGCAGATAATCTTTTCACTATATTGTTAATTTAATTTGTATACTAAAGGATTCTTTTACTGAACATCGAATTGGAAAATTATATCTGACATTATAAATACTTTTTTTTTCACTTTTACTTTATTATAAGTTAGCTAATAAACTGTTTCTAAAACAAAGATTTAGTAACTTTTTATTTCTTTTTAATTACATATCGTAAATAAAGTTTTATTATGTAGCTAAAAGACAACTGGTACATGGTGCTTCCAAAGCTTCCAAATTAAATAAATTTAAGTTTTACACTTTTTATAAAGTTATGAACTACAGTCTAGCTAAAGAATAGTAATATTAACCTTATTTAGGTTTTATGGAAGCTGGTATGAATAAGGATGTATTTTATAAACTTAAATTATAAAATACTTTGATAGTATACCTTTATATATAGTGGCTTATAATATTTAATTCTCTTAATTATTTTATTTTCTTTCTTTAAGGTGCTGTGCTCTACTTAGTTAATACTAATTATACCACTAGATTTGTGTTTGAAGAGTATAGTTAAAATTTTCTTTTTGGCTTTAGGTTTTTACAGTAGTTAGTGTATAAATTAAATTTGATCAATGTGAAATAATAGAATGAAAAAGTTATTTATTTTTTAATAAATATTTATATATAAGGAATTAGTATCTTAAAGCTTATTTTCAAATTATTTTTTTAATAGTTACCTATAAAAAGAGAATCAACTTTAAATTTAGATATTAAAAGTTAAATTATAGAAAAAATTATACATATTTATATTATATATAAAAGCTAATTAACTTAATTGGTTTAACTTTTATAAAGCTTAACTGCATTATAACTTTTATAGCTAAATATTTTAAAAATCTATACTAATTTATTTACTAAAATTACTTTAGTATTAATAGGTAAGTTTAATTAATTAAAATATAAATTTAAAATTATATTTTATTATATATTTATTTAAACCTTAATTATAAAAAAATTAAAATGTTATTTAATTTTAGTAATTAAATATAGATAGTAAAAGGATTAAAAAAATATAGAAATATTAATAAAGTATTCATAATAATAAATAAAAATGCAAGAAACTAAATACTTAAAATTTTTAATAAAAATATATTAATTACAGTATATTTATATATATAAAAAATAATTAATAAAAAAAATACAACTTATATTTTTTAAATAAATAAATAGTATAACTATTTATTAAGTTATAATATTTAGCTAAAAAATTACTTAATATTTAAATAAAGATTAAGCTTAAAATTATATTATAATTTAAAGTTTTAGTATTTATATTAATTTAATAATTTTTAAAATAGTATTTATTTTAGTTAATATATTTAAAATTTTAACTAAAAGCTTTAAAAAGTTATTTAATTTAAAAAAAAGTTTAAATAATTAATTCTTTAATTAGAAAACTAAAATAAATAATAATATTAATAAAAGCTTATAAAGTAGTAAAATAAAGTTTAAATATATAATTTAATAAATTTTTATTTATTTATTTTTATGCTTACTTTTAGCTATTAAATTTAATATTAGTTTTTTTAATATACTTTTTTTAGCTTATAATTATTTTTAAATAACTTTTATAATAATTTATTTGTAAAATTTAAAATTAATTTAAAGATTATTATAATATTTAAATTTTTAACTAAGTTTAAAAAAATATATAAATCTAGCTTTTAAACTAGTTTAAATTTATATAAAGCTATAAAGTATAATAATTAATATTTAATTTAGCTAGATTTAAGTATATTTAATTAGTAAAAATAAAAAACTAAAAAAGCTAAAAATAACTATTATTAAGTAAAATAATTAATAAAAAAACTAAATAAAAATAAATAGAGTTTAAAATAATAGTAATATATTTATAGCTAAGCTAATATAATATTTAATAGAATTATCTTCTATTTTAACTTATTTAATATAAAGGTTTATAAATTAAAAGTAGTAAATTTAGTATTTATTATATTAGATAAACTTAATAATATTAATAAATTTATATAAAACTACTTAAAATTTTAAATAAATAATACTATACTTAGTTTTTTTTAACTTTACTTTTAATTATTAAAATTAATTAACTTTATTTTTTTATTATATTAATATAAATTTAGTTTTTTATATATTATAATTTAATCTTTAAGTTTTATAAATTTATATATATATTCTTATTATTTAAATCTTTTATTTTTTTTAAATAACTAAATTATATAAAATAGCTTTTAATTTATTTTTTAAATACTATTTTTATTTATATTAACTATTATTTTTCCTAGCTATTAACTTTATATATATATTTAGTTTATTTTAAAAAAAATATATTAAAATTTTAAGCTATAAATATTAGCTTAATATTTTTAGCATTTTAAAAATACTTTATTATATTAATATTAAGTATATATATAGTTAACTTACTTCAAATATTATTATTATTATCACTTTTAAAACATCTTATATATTATATTAGTTAATATATACATATAGTTATTATATATTTTTATAATTGTTTATGCTAATTTAGACCATTTATTTGTAAGGTACTCTTTTACTTTATAAGTATAAGTTTTTATTTTTTAATTATTATAGGTTTAAACTAAAATTTTGATAGTTTTTTTTATATTTAATTCTATTTACTATCATTATATCTTCTTTTAACCCTTCCTATTATAATAACTTTCAAATTAGAATTGGAGAAAGTTCTAGTTTAAGTATTGTTATTTTGTAATCAAATATTTGAGTATTTTTGATTTCTGACTTAGATATAAAACTTACTATATAGGCCTCTTAAGTCTTCTGCTGTTTTATCTCAAAACCTCAAGGTTTTTTAGTAGTGTGAGATTTTAATTTCCTTAGCATCTAGTGCTATAGATACTAGGTACTCCTTTACCTCCAGTTGAGCTAGATATCTAACTGGTGAATAGCATAAAGCTGTCCAATTCCCTCACAGAGTATCTTGCTACTGTGTGGAAAGCTCTCCCTCTCTTGTTTTAGCAGGTTTATACCGATCTAAAGGTCGACACTGTATATGTATTTTATTTTATTTTATGCTTTTATTCCTCTAAAATAGTCTTATAGCTAAAGGAAAATTCGGATTTTCTGACATATCTGGTATAATCATAAAAATTTAAAAAATAGCTACATATGTTCGCTTTTACTTACCACTGCCAAGTTTGCCAAATTCTTGGAATTTTTTATTAACTATTTTCGTCAGAGAAAATTATAAAAGAATCAGGGCTCAATTTAAAGTTAAATAGTTTAATACCTCAATACATTAAAATATCTAACTAATAGATTAATTACAACATTGATACGTTATAGTAAAGTTAATATTTATTTTTATAATAATCAGATAAAAGTTCTAGTTTATTAATTCTGTTTTTAGATTCTAAACAAGAGATGTATCAAGAAAGTATAGATTACCGTAGAGTAGAAAAAGTTCAGAAGTTAGGGGAGGGAGGATTTGGTAAAGTGTATAAAGTACGGTACTTAGGTTTAAATTATGCTTTGAAGCAGTTAAAATCACCACAGAAAGGTATGGAAGCGAGCTTTAGGATGGCAGTAGAAGGTTTAGAGCGAGAAGCAAAAGCCTTGCAGAGCTTGGGTAGAAGTGAATTTATTGTACAATTTTTTGGTGCATGTAGAGATGAGTTAGGAAACGCATGTTTGCTGATGGAGTTCGTTTCGGGTATGGACCTAGCTAAACTTATAGAAAGGTACCCAAAGTACTTAAGTTGGACTATAAGGAGGAGTTTAACTTTAGGTATAACTAAAGGTTTAGATTTTATACATAGCAAAAATATTTTACATAGAGATATCAAGTCAGATAACGTTTTGCTTGAGTTACATGGGGATCAGATTACTCAAGTTAAGATAGCTGATTTTGGTATTTGTAGACTGGAGCATGACTTGTTATCGACCAACCAACATACCATGATGATGGAGGCTGGTGTAGGCTCAGCTCTATGGATGGCGCCTGAACTCTTGAATCAAAGGTTTGCTCACCCAACCACTAAAACCGATATATATTCGTTAGGTGTAGTCATGTGGGAAATAGCAGCTTTAGCTAGACCTTACCTTGGTATTCAAAAACTAGAGATAATCGCTCAAAGGAAGCAGAAAGGTTTAATAGAATCTCTACCCAATGATACTCCACCACCTTACTTAGCAGTTTTGAGACGGTGTCAGCACCCAGACCCGAGCTTTAGACCTTACGCCCATGAACTTGTCCGGATAATGGAGAATTCGACTTTTAATCAAGTGGAAGAAAACATGAATTTGATGCCAACCTATTCAACTTCTTACTCTATAGCTAGTAATATCACGGTACCTTTACTTTCAAACTCTTCTGCCAACTCTACTCAAATGATGCATTCGTTGAGTCAATTCAAAGCGAAGTTAAGTCTGGAGGAAGGGTTTTTTGATATTTTAGATAAATTGGATATTAATATAAAAGATCAAATAGCATTAAACAACATGTCACAGATAATAGGAATAAATCCATTCACTAACTATGCAGATTTCTGTTTTGCTATAGGTGAAAAACTAATTAATGAGCAAACACCTGTCAACTTAAGTAGATGTAGACTGTACTTTCAAAGAGCATTGGATCATGGTAACTTTAAATCCTTGTTGAAACTTGCAGTTATATATGGCTCCGGTCTCGGGTTAAACAAGCCTGATTTACATGAAGCGTTCAAATTAATTACCCGAGCTGCTGAGCTGGGAGACCCTATGGGACACCTTTACCTGGCTGAATGTTACTACTATGGCAAAGGTACGAATAAAGACTGGGTACAGGCTAAATTACATCTCACTGCCGCATCAAATCGTGAAATTCCTGAAGCCATGCATCTACTAGCACTACTTACTTTACAGGACGATACTAACATCAAGGATATCGAAACTGGCATGTATATGCTAAATAAAGCTGCTAAGCTTAACTATGCTCCGTCTCAGTTCGAACTGGGTAAGATATATTCTGAAGGGCTATTACAACCACAGGATTTTGAATTAGCTCGCAAATGGATCTTAGAAGCCGCATCTAAAAATCACCCCGGAGCCACCTACCTTAAAGGTAAAATCTACGAGCGCGGGGAAGGTGTAGCTAAGGATATGGATAAGGCAGTGATCGCGTACCAAGCTTCAGCTAATTTGGAGTATCCAGAGGCCCAGTGTCGCCTAGGTAAACTTTACTGCGAAGGGAAGGTAGTACAAAAAGATTTTGTGAAAGCTTTCAACCTGTTCCAGGCTGCTGCCAGTCTAGGTTTCGCCGAAGGTAAGTTCAGAGTAGCTCGGTGTTATTACGAAGGTACCGGCATCGATCAAAATTTCTCCCTCTCTTTTCAATGGTTCCTGAAGGCTGCTCAAGCAGGACTGGACAGGGCTCAGTTTGGAGTAGGATTACAATACGCATTGGGTCAGGGTGTTAACCAAGATATGGGACAAGCTATCTTATGGTACCGAAAAGCTGCACTACAAGGCCTATCGGTGGCCTACCACGCCTTAGGTTTATGCTATAAAGAGGGTAAGGGTGTGCAGGTGGACTATGGAGAAGCTTATAAATGGTTCCTAAATTCAGCCATGAACGGCCGTGCTGATTCGCAATGCGAACTAGGTTTACTCTTCTACGATGGACTTGGGGTGGAGCAAGACTACCAAGCAGCCCACAGCTGGATCTCTAAATCAGCTTTCCAGAACTACCCCCAAGCTAAAAGTTATTTAGGACTTATGCTGAAGAAGGGTCACGGTGTCGCCAAAGACGTGAATAAAGCTAAAAGCTGGTTAGATCAATCCGAGCTTCAGGGTATACCTTCACGGCCCAGCCCTACTCCACCAGCCTCTAACGGAAATTTACCTGAGAAACCGAGCACCTCTTCCAAATTTGTATTACTACGTAAGAAGGCCGACTCTAATGACCCTGAAGCGCAGTACCAAGTTGCACTGGCCTATATCAATGGGGATGGTGTTACAAAGGATGAAGCTGCCGCCATCTCCTGGTGCCGTAAAGCTGCCTTGCAGGGGCACAACCTCGCTCAGAACTGGATGGGGTTCCAACTCAGTAAGGATGAGAACAATACCAAAGATATCCGCGAAGCAGTAGGTTGGTTCAAACGTTCCGCTCTACAGGGTAACTTCGCCGCTCAGTACAACCTCGCCCGATGTTACTTGAACGGTACTGGTATTCCCAAGAATGCCAAGCAGGCACTTCTATGGTTCACTAAAGCTGCTAATCAAGACCAACCTCAAGCTCAGTATAGAGTGGGCAAGATCTACTTGACCGGTGAAACGGACGTGCCCAAGGATGCGCTTGCCGCTTTAAATTGGTTTTTGAAAGCAGCCAACGCCAACCACTGTGAATCCCAGTTTGAATGTGCTCATATCTATCACCAAGGCTTAGATTCCTCCATGAACCATATCCTAGCATACCATTGGTTCTTGGAGGCTGCCAAGCAGGCACACCCCAAAGCTAAATTCTACCTCGGTTACTACCACCAGTACGGCTTAGCACATCTCCAACCTGATATTTTCCAAGCGCTCAAATTATACCGTGAAGCTGTCGACCAGAACGACACCGACGCCCATCATCACCTAGCATTGTGCTATCGGGACGGACTCGGAGTGACCCAGAACTACCAACTGGCTTTCCAACACTTTTCTTATGCCAGTCAAACACACTTCGCACCGGCCCAACTAGAACTTGGTAAATTGTATGGATTAGGTCTTGGTGTCGCCAAAGATCCCCAGATGGCGTTCCAGATGTTCCAAAAAGCTGCAGCCCAAGACAATCAAGAAGCTAATCACCAACTTGGCTTATGCTACAGAGATGGACTGGGTACTAAAATCGACAACACGCTTGCTGAATATTACTTAAACAAAGCTAATAAGTTAGATATCTTTTTGGATACTGATATTTTGAATAGGTTTGATGAGCTGTAATTTTAGTTTGGAGGCATGTCAACCTAGATGCTTATTTAACTTTGGTATGCTTAGACAAGGCTTTTAGATATCAACATTTTCAAGTAGTAGTTTTCATGTTTGTTAGTTTGTGATTAATTAATTAAGTCGTTACCTATTTTAGCATATGTTTTTGACTAATTTTATAACCATGTTTAATATAGTAGCATATTGGAGTCACTTAGCAATTTTAGAGTTGCTAATTTATTAACATGTATAACTATAGATTTATTCTATTTAAACCATAAATCAAATAGGATATTTTTAAATTTCTTAAAAATTAGAAGCCTAAGTTCTAACTTAAGTATATTATTAATTAAATATTATAATTATAAGAATTTTGAAAAATATTTTTGATTGGAAAAGTATAAGGCTAAAAATATATCAAAAATTGAAAAAAATAGACTACTTAATTACTTATAAAGAATAAGAAAAGATTTAAAAGAATTCACTTAAATTCTAACTATTATAAAGAAAGAAAAATATAATTATATAGGGTAAAGTTAAAATTAAAGCTTAAAAAAAGTATATATTAAGGTAGACTTAAAATATAAATACTAATATATAATTAATTACTATACTAAGTAGAAAAAAATATAGTTTAGAATTGAATAATAAATAAAATTTTATAAAAAAAGAAATTTTAAAAAATAAAATAAAACTTTTTTATAATATTTAACTATTAAAAAAGCAACTATAAAAAAATTTAAATATAAGCTAAAAATAAAAATTAATATTATTAAAAAATAAAAACTAAATAATATATATAATACTATTATTAATTTTAATAAGTAATATAAATTTAAAGTAAATTTTTAAAGCTTTTTTTTAAATATTGAAAATTAATTAAATAGTTTAAAATTAATTACACTAAAAAAAATATGTATTATAAATTATATAATTAATTTTATCATATAATTAATATTAAAGTAATTTTTTTAATTATTAAATAGCTAAATTAAAGTTAAGTAATTTAACTTAATATTATTTTAAAATTTTAAAATTTATAATATAAAATAAAATGACTTATTTTAGCTAATAATAAAAAAGTAAGTTTATAATAAATTATTATATTAAAAATAAATTAGGCTATTAATAAATTACTTAATTAAAAATATATACTATAATATTAATAATAAACTATATTATATTTTAAATTAACTTTTATATAATAAAATACTAGTAAAATTTTTAAGTTTTAATTTTATTAAAATTATTTAAAATATATTAAAATATTATACCTTTTTATAAATTAAATTTACTAAAACCTAAAGTAAATTTTAAATTATAATTAAGATAAATTTAAATAAACTTAATAAAAAAGTAATTATAAAATATATAGCTAATAATAAATAAAAACTTATATAAGTAAAAAAAGCTTAAAGATTTAAAATTTATTATAATTAAATTAATTAAAATAGTTTTTTAATTTTTAAAAGCTAACTAATTTAACTTTAAAAAGTTTTTCAAATATTTTTAATAAGTTAAAATAAAATAAAGTTTTAGTAATAGTAAAATAAATAAAAAAGTAATATTTTCAGCAATTTTTATAGTTTTATATTTATAACTAGTTGTTTTTAATATATTTTTAAAAATAAATAAATAAACTATATATATTTAGTTTTAAATTATTTAATAAAAAATATTAATATTTTTATAAAATTAATTTATATTTTATTAAAAAGTTATAAGAAATTTATAATACTGTAAAAAATAATAGTAAATCTAAGTAAGTAAATAGAAAGCAAATATAGTAACTAAAAATAACAAATAATAATAAAAATTTAATAAGTCATAAAAAAGTAAAAAGTAAATTTCTTAAATTATTTAAAATCTTTAGTATTAAAAAATAGGATTTAGTAACATTTAGTAATATAATTTCTTAGTAAAAACTAAATAGATACTACTTTATTAAAATTCTATACTGTTAATAATGTTTTATTTTAAATATAATTATACAATAAAATGAAAAAGTACTAATAATAATAAATGTTTATCTATTTTAAAATAAGATAGTTATATTAGTAATTAGATTTTTAGATATATAAAACTTATTATTATATATATATATATTTACTTTTTAAATATAAATTTTATTTTAGGATATTTTAAATTAGTCTTGTAGTTAATCATTAATATTTGAAACTTCTATTTTACTTTAATTGAAATATATTTTACTATAAAATGTTAAAAACTTTCTTACTACATATTCCAAAAATCTGTACAAACATTTTAATAGCCAGTTATTAATATTAAATATTTACTATTGCTTGATTTTATTTATTTATTGCTTCTATTTTACTAGTTTAGATATCTAGCAAATCATATAGATTTTAATGTATCTTTTTTAAACAAATAAGTAAAAAATCTAATTGTACATACAACAAAAAATGTTAAAAAAGTGTTAATATTGGTATATATATATATATATATATATATATATATTATATGAGTAAAATAAATCAATTAAATTAAAGCTTAAATATTTATATTCAATAATTCCTATACAGGTACTAAATCATAGTATATCTCTGGATGGAATCTTCTAATCCTATATTAAAAGATTAGTTTTAAAATTTACACTATTATTACCGATATAGAAGTATTTTCCAGTTGATGAGAAAGCAATCCCTGATATATTTTTTTGCTTGACACCATCAGATACGGCAATAGTTTGTTTGGAATTGTAAGTAAGGGCATCTACAATATTAACGGTTGAAGTGTGCTAAGAAAATGTTACTATAAATAAATATAAGAATGGATACCTCGCTGAAAGCTAAAACTTCACCACCGTTAATTTTAGCAAATTTTACACAACGGTATGCGATAGACGCTGGCTAATATGATTGAATTTAAAGTTTATTTTAAGAGAAAGGTGTACTGTCTTGCTATAAATTCCCGTTTCACTATCAAGATGGGCATACCAATTCTAATTCAATTCTATTAAAATAGGATCTAAATTTAAATTCGGTACCTGGTTTTGTGGTAGGAAACAGTGCATAGAACAGTTATTTAATATCGATATCTAAACCAAAATTTTAGAAAGAGTAGACAGGTAAACCTTTTTTACGCTTGGAGGTATGAAAGTAGCACAAGGTGAATCCTTTCTTAAATCCCAAACTTTAACTTGACCATCTTGACTGGCAGTGGCAAAAGTGAGTGAATCCGATTTCCAAGCTGTAGAAAAGTGACTGTCTTCAGAACCTACCAAAAAGTTAATATGAAGTGGTGATGCTTAAAAATACCGGTCAAAGTTTGAGTTCGTTCGAACTGGTTGTTGTTTATGTCGTATAAAAATATCTGGTTCGAATCACCTACAGCCACCATACGCTTACCATCGGGGCTGACACTAGCTTTTATAAAATTGGTTGTACTGTTTGTTATTAAAATATACCGTGGTTAACCGCTGTAGGCAAATCAAGTTTGGATTGCAGCGTAAACTCGGGTAGGTTGAATATTTTTACAGTCTGGTCATTATTACATACGAGTATTTTTTTATCTCCGTTCTGGTCAAATATGCCAATTGAGTTGATAATCGATCCTCCTACTGCGGTGTATAAAGAGCTTATACAATTAAAATGTAAGCGTTGTATAATAGTACCTAGCACCGCTAATTAAAGGTTTGATATAAATGTGGGATAACATCCCTCCTACAGCTAAATAACCGTGGCTTAAATGCTATTAGATAAGATTTAAGATTAACACTTACTTAATATCCATACTGGCTATTGAGTAAGTTAAACCCTCCAACAAATTTTTAGACTATAACGCATATTACTAAATTTTATATTAGTAAAAGTTACTTCTTTTGTAGTAGTGTTAAGGACATTGACGTTAGTCCCATTCACTGAATAAACTTCATCATCTTTATCATAACAGGACACAAGGTTGCGTAATTGCCTATATTCAGTAAACATTTATATTAACATTTCTTTGGATACCAGTGGTTAATCTTTGTTGGTTGGTCGTATTCCATTGGATTTCCAATAGTAAATACTGCTTTTCTTTAACGTAGGTAATTTACAAAAAATGTTAGTCGTGGTACTTTGACTTTAAAGCTACTTCATGTAAGCTGGTGTCGACATATTTAATTGAAAATTTGGTACAAAAGTTGAAATAATAAAATGAATATTTTAAACTATATACTAGATATAAAAAATAGACGTAAAAGCTTGGCATTTTTTGTATGAAGTAATTTCCAAGCTTTTTTAGTTTATGCATTACGACATTTTAAAAAAAAATCAAGCTGTTAAAAGTAGCATATACTATGCATATATACTAAGTTTTTATGAAGTTTTATGTATTTTTAAATTAGCATAATTTCCTATCAATTTAAATATATCAGTATATGCTAAAGCAGTCGATTTATTCTCCAGATTGGTTGTCTTCAGAAGTCGATGACAGCAACAACAAGCCTAAGAAACTGAACAAAAATAGGTTAAGTCATACATTAAAATCGAAGAGATGGATTAGTTAATATAATTTTTTGGGTGCTATTAAATTATATTCAAGTTATACGTACAATAACGTTAGTCTATCAACTTTTAAATATTATACTTGCATCTGTTACCTAACTACATACAACCAATCCATCTCACCTGAACATTTTATCAATATTTATTTGTTTAAATATAACTTGACTGCCTTACTTTTGATCAATCTAATATGACTTACTAAACAAACTTTGTTAAATTATTTATACAGATCATTTAAAGTTTGTAATTCCTGTTTTAACGTTTCTTTGTTTCTAATGCCAGATAATAAGATTATTAAAGTGTATATACTATTGTGGTTCAATTTATATACCTTCATCCAGTACTTCAAACCCAATTAGTAACTTTTGCTCATTTTAGTGATACTGAAATTACTACAATCTAAACTGACACTACCTACAGCTACCACCTCTATTGGAAAAATAAATATAATATAGGATACTCTTATACTAACACTTAATTTTAACTATTAGCAGAAATATATGTAAATTTAAATTTAAGTATTTTTAAAAATAACTATTTTTTTAAATAAAACATAGCTAAACCAAATTTAGTATATATATTTGTTAAAACTATTTAAATATAATTTACAACTATATATCTATATAAAAATAATTAAAAAGTAATAAGTAAGCTAAAAATGAGAAAAGCTTAGATTTTATTTTATACTATATTAAATTAAATTTATTAATAATAAATAAAATCATAGCTACTTTATTCAATATTTATATAGTAATTTTATTTCATATATAATAAAATATACTTTAATTTTTTTTAATATAGTCTTACTCTTATTTTAAAATATTTGCTAACTTTTACTAAAATTAGTACTAGCTTTAAATATTTTTTTATCTTAAATTACACCTAAATTTTATTTATAAACTCTACTTAACCTTTTATTTTTAATTTTAATTTATATAATAATTATTTAATATTTAATAGTTTTATATTTATTAAACTTTCTAAAATAATTTTTTAAAGTTTTTTTATAGTAATATATTTTATATCTGTTAATTATTTACTTAATTATCTACTTAGTTTAAAAAAGTAAATACTAATATTTTTTAAAGCTAATCTAATTAATATACTATTTTTATTTTTACTATTTAAACTTTTTAATGCAATTTTTATTATAAAAATATTTAAGTATATTAAAAATTAAAGTAAATTTAAAAAATAAATATTATATAAGTACAAAATTAAAATTTTATTTAAAAACAAGCTAGTAAGCCTTTTATAATTTTTAATAATTTACAGTATTTTTAGTTGTTATACTTTAAATCTTATTTTTATACAATTTAAAGCTTTTTATTATTTGAATTTTAATAAATAAAATAAAAATCACATATAAAAAATTCTAAATAAGATATTATTTTTAAGTTTTTTTTTAATAAAATATTAGTTTTATAACTTAAATCTTATATTAATTAAAAAGTTAATAATAATTCTATAAAGTATATTAAATAATAATTAGTAATAAATTAAAAGATTATTATTAAATAATAAAATTTTTAAATTTTTATTTAAATAATATTAACTTTATTTAGTAAAATTTAGCTTTTTTAGTATTACTAAAAATTATATAATAAATTAATTAAATTTTTTATATATTATTATTAATTTAATATTTAAAGCTTATAGTTTTAAATAAAATTAACTAAAAATAAAGATTTTTTTATTTATATTTTGTACTGAATTTATTATTTTTAACTAAAATTAATTAGTTGCTTTTTTTCTTAAACTTAAATTTTAATTTTTAGTTATTAACTTTTATTATATATTTTTTTATACTTATTTATTACTTTTTATAATATTTTATAAAAAGATATATATTTAAAATAATAATATAAAGATAGTTAATTATAGTAAAAATAATACTTAATTTTATTTTTTTAAGAGTTTTTTTATAAATTAAGTTATTAAATTTTAGCATTTTTAGATAATTAATTTTTTAAATATAAATTATTAGTTAAATTTAAAGCTTAATAATACTTTTTATTAAAATTTATATTTATAAAGCTTTAATTATTTATAATTTTTTAATATTAAAATTATATTTAAGCCTTTTTAAAGTTTTTTTTTTAACTTAGTATAATTAAATTAAAAGTGTTATAAAACTAAGTTAATAAAAGTATAATTTTACTAAATAAAAATAAAAATATTTTTTATTTATTGCTAAAAAATTAAAAATTAAAGTATTTATAATATAAATTTAAATATACTTTATTTTAAGCTAAAATAATATTTAAAATAAGTTTATCTATTTAAATATATTTTAATAATTTACTTATTAAAATATTAAATAATTTTAAAAAAATAAAATAAGTAGTTTATATTAAAAGTTATAAAGTAAAAAATAATATACTATAATATTATTAAAAAGTTTTAAATAAAAGTTTATTTAAATAGTAAAAAATAATAATAAATTTTTTAATTAGATAAATTTTAATAAAAAAACATTATTTTAGTTTAATTTAATAATATTTTTTAAACTTGATATTAGTATAATATTGGAATAATAAAATTTTAATATTAATATACTAGCTAAAATATTATAGTTTTAATTTAAAATTAGTATATTTAGTATATATTTTAATTATTATAAAATTTAATAATTATATATATATATTATTATATATTAAATTATTAAATTTTATATTTAAATATATAAAAATTATAAATATAGCATTTTATAAGCTTTTTACTATTTACTTACTTTTATATTAAAATTATAAGTATATTTTTTATTTATTATTTTTTTATATTTCTATTTTTCTAATAAAAATTATTATTATAAAACTATAAAAAATTTAGAAAAAAGTTGCTAAATAAATTTATAAAATAGATATAAAAAATTATTTTTTACTAACTATTATAAATATTTAATAATATAGCTATTTATAATTTATATTAGTAATTTAATACTAAAATTAACCTTTAAAATATAGAAAATATTTAATATATTTAAAATTAATAGCATTTATTTATAAATTAAAGAATATTATACTAAAAAATACTTAAATATAAATAAATTTTATTTAAAGTTTTATTTTTAATTTTAACTTATTTCAACTTTATTAAAAAATTATTATTAATTTTTTACTTAAATAAAAAATACTTTTACTACTTTTAATTTTTAATTTTTTAATATCTATAATAAATATACTAATTTAAAATAAAAATAAGTATTAAAAATTAGCTTAGTAAAAAGTTTTTAATACTATAAAATTTTAAAATAAATTTAAAAGTAATTAAAAACTACTTTAAATTTAATAAAATTAAAATGTAGTTTTTTTAAATTTTAATTTTAATATTTTTAGCTTTTTATATTTACTTATATTTAAATAAAGTTATTAAAAAGCATCATTATATATTTTATTAAAAAAAATGCTAGCTATACTATTAATAAAATTGAAAAGCCTAAAAATAACTAGTAAAATAAAATTATTTTTTTTATATAATATAAGAATAATTTTTAAATATACTTTTAATTTTTTTAATAATAAGTCTAGTTACTTTTTAATTGTAACTTTAGCTTTTAAAAAATATTAACCTAGTAAAGTTAAAAAAAAACTTAAATAGCTATTATTATTATTATTATTATTATTATTAAAAGCTAAGCTTTTTACTATTTTTAAATAATTATTTTACTTACTAGCTTTTTAAAAAATATTAAAAACTTACTAAAATAATTAATTATTTATTTTTATATTTTTATATTATATTATACTTTATCTAAAAATTTTAATAAGTATTTTATTTTATATATATTTAGCTTATATAACTTTTACTTTTTAAAAAAAATGTATATACTATTTAATAATATATATATATATTTATTAGTGTTATTAATTTTTAATAACTTTTAATAACTTTTAATATATAAAAAGCTAAATAAATAATACTTATTTATTTAATATTTATCTAATTTTAATAAACAAATATTTTATAATTTAATTTTTAAAAGTACTTAATTATTTAATTATATATATTTAAAATTTAAATTGTTTTTATTCCTATTTAATATAGTACTCTTTATTAAATATAAGCTAAAAATATATAATCTTATCTTTAACCTTAATTATTATCTGATAAATAACTTTCTAACTATAAATTAAATATATTTAATTTTATTAATATAAAATTTACTATTTATAAATTAATTCCTTTAAAATTATTAAATTGATTGGCTAAATAACTAAAGAAGTTTACTAAATTTTTATAAATTATATAAGGTTTTAAAAACTTTAGTTATAAAATAAATTAGAACAAGTATAAATTAAAAAATAAAATATATTCAATACTATTTTATTAAGCTAATTTAATTGGATTAATGAAAATCCAAAATTTTGAAAAATAGCAGATCTTGTATTGTGTAAATTTGAATATAATTTTTTTGGAAGTATAAATCATACAGTAGATACATATTAACTATATTTTTAATAGATTTATATTAAATTTAATGTTCTATAACTCTTATTTTAAAAAAATTAAGAATCAACTTTACAAAATTTAAATTAATTAAAGTTGTTCAGTTCCAATTATTTTTAAATCTAAAATTTACTACAGAACTTATTAACTTTACTATATATATAGAATAACATCTATCATAAATATTTATATTAAAGTATACGATTACCTTTTGAAATTCTACAGAAGATTAATTTTTTTAAAAGCTTTTTATTTTAACGAACTATTGAGCAACTTATAAAGTTTAATTGAAATATTATATAACATAATTAATATATACGTATATAGTAGATATTACCTTAAGTCAAAAGTTAGTTAAGGCTGGTGCGTAAACCAATTTTTTAGATGTTAAAGTTAGTTAATTTAAGAATACTAATTTTATTTAATTGTCATCTAGATACATCGGTTTAACTATCAACTTATTTAAAATATTTATATATAAAAATGTTCATAATTTTAACATTCAACAGCATCACATCCATCAGATCGTAGTTTAATATTTTAATATAGCTAATCAAAACTTATTTCAATCGATGATTTTCAAAAAATAAAATAAAGTTAAATGAAAAGTGATAACTCGATTAATGTATAACTTTATTACCAAATTAATTTATTTAGTGGAAGTAGGGTAAATATCACAACCATCTTCGTCAACGTCGGATTGTATTTCCTTACATACCGTTTCAGTCTTGGTACCTTGTGAAGTCTGTGTAACGAAGTTGGTAGCGGTCTTAGTCTTAGTTTCAGTAACAGTGGATTTAGGTAAACTGGAACATTTAATAGTCGCGGTTGTAGTTCTAGTTCTAGTAGTTACCGAAGTTACAGTAGTGGTGGTAGGACGGGCTGATTCGGTTCTACATTTAGTAGTAGTGGTAGTTACTGTTTCTTTGGGTAAAGTGGTAGTTTTAGTAACTTTGGAAGTGATGGTGGTATCCGATTGTTGGTTTACAGTCTCGGTAACCGATTGAACCGAAGTGGTTGGCTTGGTAACAGTTACAGTTGAAGTGACAACGACAGGGTCAGTAACGGTTACATCAACTATTACCGATTTAGTTTCGGTTACAGTGGATGGGATGTAAGTGGTGGTGGGGACATGAGTAGTTCTGGTTTCAGTTTTAGTTACTTTAACCTTTTCAGTCTTTACGCTAGTTACGGTTGAGGTGGGGTACACGGTCTTAGTAGTAGTAGTAGTTTTGTGGCACCAGAACCTAAGCTCTTGAGCGGTAGTTAAGCTTACTAACAACAGCGATACGAGACTGGGGTTGAACTTCATCTTGTTATTAAAATTAAATGATTAGGGTTGTAGAAGAATTGTGTTGAGACAGAAACGAACGAGAATAAAAGTTTAAGATTTGATAAAAATTACAAGCTTTAGCTGCAGTTCTTGCAAAATTCGTTTTGTACATATGGAGTTATTTAGGCTATGTAACTTAAAGAATTATTTTATTTTTAAGCACGAGGTTCGCTCAAAATTTGTTCTGGCTTTCTATTAATTAGTTTTGCGGACCTATTTTTTACTTGAATAAGTTATTGCGCAATTTAATTTAGTAGTTAACAAATAAAAAACCTTTTAGCTGGCTGGAAAACTAATTTTCAACAACTTGTTCGAATCGAACTGGAACTTTAGCAGGTTCGGGAAATTAAATTATAAGAACCCAGTTTATGCGATAACTAAATTAGTAACAACTATTAAATTTAATTGACGAATAACTTGGCTAAATTTTTAGTTCAGAAGTGCAACTGAATCGCAAAGCCAACTACCTCTTTATCAACATTAAAAAATATTTTAACTAATTCTTAACTACGATGAAGTTCAGTCTCCCTTCTAGTCTGTTAGTCCTAGCGCTCGGTATCGCTACCAGCCAGGCTCAAGCCAACGATAACGATCTACTACGTAACTTTCAAAACTTCTGGTGGTGCCCTACCACCACCGTTACTAAAACTGTAACTAGACCTCATACCGTAACCAAGACCCAAACTAGTCATCAGACTGAAACTCAGGTAGTACTTACAACTCAAACTGTGTATGATTCCGTATTGGTCACTACCACCACTACCGACGTTGTAACTAATACTTCAACTGATACCCACCACGTCCCTATAACTGATGTAGTAACTCAAACTCAAGAAGTACCTAGCCAAGTTGTCGTAACTTCGGTAGTAGCTACTCAGACCAACGTAGTTACTAACACCAAACATGTAACTCAGACTGAAACTAAACCAGTTACTTTATCGAAAGGAACTAAGACCGTTACTGAAACTTGTAAAACTAGACCTACTCTTGAACCTACTACCAGAACTAGAACTACTAAGAAGACTACAACTGTCACCAGTACCTTAACTAAACCCTGTACGTCGACCAACCAGCCTAAACCTACTACTACTACTACTACAGTAACTCAAACTAACGTCAACACCGCTATCCAGTCTGACTACGTTACCGTTACCGTTACCCATTCCAACACCAAATGTCCTGTTACTAGTGTACCTTCGGTTACCGTCAGTTATAAACCAGCTTTATAGGTTTTATTATTAATAAATAGGGATTTCCCATCGTTCTTATAAAACTTTTAATACCGATATGCAACTGCAATTTTAATCTATTTCATTGATTTTTTTTAATACTTTCCCTTGCAGCTAACCATTTTTGTTAAACAAGTTTAGGTAAGTTTCGCTTAGTTGCAGCTGTATTGATTTTATACATTAATTAGTTTTATGTACGAAAGTTGTTGTACATTACAATATATGCAACTTGTCGTACTTCTGACGTTTATGTCATTAAAATGAATTAATATACTTAAACAATTTCAACTGTTCAATTTAAAATTAATTAAATTAAATTTACGATTAGCAGCTAAAACAACTCAACATTCCAATAGAAATTATGTGATATAAAAATATTGTGATATGTACCTTATTCTAAACAGGTTCGTTGCTACTATTCATATACTTTTAGTATGTATCTTATATGTATAGTACATACCATTAGAACTACATTTAATCATCGTATACTTTTCGTTTATCTTCTATTACTACAGTTATTTAATTTTTTTAAAATTTGTACTTCTTTTTAATATATATTAATGTATATCCCTTTTAAAGAAATTTTAAAAAAATATACCTTATCAGCTTATTAAGCTTGGATACTTTAATTAATTAATTAAAAATAACTAAAAATTAATACTTTTTTCAATAAAATAAAATAAAAAGTAATTTGAATTCTATAGAAACAAAACCAAAAAAAATAGCTAAAATTTTATTTAATACTAAAACGTTTCAATATATAATGATAAATTAGTTATAATAGTTAGAAGATAATTGAATTTATTTAAATTTTATTTATATAAGTTTAAATTTATAAAGGTTTTACTAATTAAAAGTTAAAAATGTATAATTAAAAAATTAAAAATTAAAAATAAAGTAATCTTTTTTAAGCTTAGTTAGTTTAATAAACCGTATTCTTTAAAAGAAAATTATAATAGCTATTTATTAAACTGTTTATTATTAAATAAATTTAAATTTGCTTATATTTTATGTTAAACCTACTTAGAAATAAAGCTATACTACTATAAAATATATTAGGATATCCTATAGTATATCATGTAAATTTAATTAATTATTACATATCAATTTTAAATATAGTAGTAATATTTTAGCATTTCTTAAATTAATACACTTTTTTTCTGTTAAAGCAACAGATTACTAGCAGGTTTTATAAGTTAGTTACTATTATTAAAGTTAAATATTTTCAAAAAAAGTTTTTTTCCTTAAAGTAAAATATAATTTTTTATACTAATAATATATATATATATGTTACTATATTACTTTATATATTATTATTGATTTAATTTCTTTAATAAATTCTAAAATTCAAAATAATAAGTATATTTTTTTAAAAATAAAGAGTTATTTATTTAATAGCTGTAAAAAAGCTTTAACTTTACTACATTATTTTTCTTCTAACTTATTTAATAATATTTTTTTTATAATTTAACTTTACTACTATAATATATACTACCTTAGTTAGTAAAACCTAAATTTTTATTATTGTTTTAAGTAATATAAATTACAATTATTTTTTTCTTATAATTTAATTAAACTTCTTTTTTGCAACTTTAGCTTTAAACTAAAACTTAATTTTTTTTAAAAATATTAGTAAATTAATATAAACTTTATAAATAACTAAAATAATTATATATTTATAAAAGTTAATAATAATAATATTATATTATTTTTTATTTTATAACTATAATTTTATTTAATTTTTTATTAATAATACCTTTTAATTTAGTACTTTTTATAACCTTATTATTTAAAAACTAGTTAACAACTATTAATATTAATATTATAATATTAATTTTATATTTATTCAAATATAAAAATATTTTTTACTTATATTTTATAAAATAAAAGTAAATAAATATTAAAATTAAAAATAAATACAAATATAAAAATTTATATATTTTAGCTTTTTTTAGTTATATAAATTTTTACTTATAATTAGCTATATACTTTTTAATTTTTTACTATAAAAAAGCTAATTTAAAATTATAATACTATTAGCTAAAATATAATTAGTTACTATTTTAAATATATATACTTATATTATATTATATATTAATAATAAATTTAAATTCATCTTTTACCATTTTTGTAAATCTAATATAATAAGTTTAATAACTTTTTTATAACTTTAATTTTTATTTAAATTTAATATTAACTTTAAAAACTAATATAAACTTAAATTATTAAGTAAAAAAGTTATTAAAAAAATTAGCTTAATAAAAACTCTATTTTATAAAATGGCTTTTTTTTTTTAAAAGGTAAAATTAAATAGTTTTATATTAATTATAAATTTAAATTTAATATATACTTATTAAAAAAAATTTAGATTTTTTTAGTATTTAATTTTATAATTAATAATTATATTGCTATTAAATTTTTTTAAAATTTAAAAATAAAATAGAATAAAAAAATAAAGTAAATTTTTATAAAAGTTTTTAAATTTAGAAAATAATTTTTTAACTAGCAAAAATAAGATAAAATATATTAATTAAACTTTAATATTTAAAATAACTAAGCTATATAATAAATATAAAAAACTATAAAGTTATAAAAAAATTTTGCTTATTAAAAAAATAAAAATAAATTAATAAAAAAATAAAAATAAATTAATAAAAAAATAAAAAAAAATTAAATAGATTATTTTAAAAAAATATTAAGTAGCTAAACTAATTTATAATTTTAAATTTAATTTATAAAATAATAATAAAATAAAAAAGTAAAAAAATAAAAAATTTATATATAATAAGTTTTATATAAATTTTATAAATTTTATTTAAAAAAATAATAATAATTTTAAAAAAAAAATATTTTAATTTAAAAAGTTTAATAAATATATAAATAATTAATATAGTTAAATAATGCTTAAAAAAATAAGTTAATAAAAATAAAAGTAATAATATTTTTATTATAAATAGTAATTTTAATTATTAATTTTATTATATATATTTATATTATCTTTTACTTCTTTTTAATTTTATTAGCTATAATTAGAAAAAAAAATTAAAAAAATAAAAAATAATACTATTTACTTATAATTTTTAGCTTATTTAATATAAAAATAGTAAATATACTACTTTTTTTTCTAGTTTTTAATTTATAAATATTTATATTTAATACTTTAAATTAAAAATTATTTTATCTTATTTTTAAGTTTTATATTATTTTTATCTATTTTTTTTACTAAAAATTTAAACTAGTAATAATTATTATTATCTTTTTATCATTTTACTTTTACTAATATAATATACTAAAATCTAATTAAGTTAACTATTTATTATTATAGTTTATAATTTTATTTAAAATTAATTTAATTTAAAAACTAAATTTGAATAATTTTATTTAAATTAAGTTTAAAGCTATAAGTAACTTTTATTATACAAAAAATAAGCTAAAAACTTAACTTTAATTTTAAAATATACTATTTTTTTTAAATAGTTTTAATAAAACTTTAGGTATAAAGATTTTATCTTTATATTTTTACTTAGCTTAAAGTTAATTTATTTTATTAATATATATTTTTTTAATAATGCTAAAAAAATAGCTTTAATTATTTTTATATTAACATTATATTATCTTATAAAGCTTTTTAAAGCTATATTTTAAAGTATTATATTTTTACTTTAATATAAATTAATAATAATTATATTTTAGCTATTTTATTAACTATATAACTATACTATTTATATAATAATTAATTTACTAACTAAGTTTAAAAAGTAAAGTTATAAAAACTTAGTTTTTAAACTAATTTAATTTTTAGTAAAGTACTAAAATAAAATAATAAGTAGTTAATTTAGTTAGATTTAAGTATATTAAATTGATAAAAGTAGTAAATTAATAAAGCTAAATATAACTATTACTAGATAAAATATTTAATAAAATAAATAAAAAAAGATAAAGTAGATTTTAAAAAAGAAAAATAGCATATATAAATTTATACTAATATAATATTTAATAAAATTATTTTTTTAATTAAGATTGTTAAGTATAAAAGCTTAAAAAATAAAGAATAGTAAAAAATAGCTAATTTAATATATAATATACTAAGTAAGCTAAATAATATAATCAGATTTAAGTAAAACTACTTAGTATTTTAAATAAGTAATACTATATCTTATTTTTTTAAAACTTTACTTTTAATTTTAGTTAGTAAAATTAAAAATAAATAAAAGTTAAAATAGATATATAAACTATTATTAATAATTAAAGTTAATATTTTTAGTAAATTTACTTTTATTTTTTTATTTATTATTTTTTGTTAGCTTATTAAATAGCAAAGTACTTTTAAAAGTAGATTATTATTTTAATTTAGTTTTATTTTAAATATTTAGTTAAAGAAATAATTAAAAAAATAATAGTAAAAAGTTAATATTAATATATTAAAGTTAAATATTTATATATTTAATTAATAAAATATAAAACTAAAACTAAATAGATTAAAATTTAAATAGTATATACTTTTAAATTAATTACTTATTTATTTTATCTTATTAAAAAATACTTTATTTTTTTTAATTTTTAATAAAAATCTATTTTAATACTTTTTTATTTTATTTTTTAGCTATTTTTATATTTTTTACTTTTTTTAAATTTAATAGCTACTATATTAACTAATTATATATTTTAGTATTTTAAAAATATCTATAAATTTACTAAAAAAAATCTAAAACTAAAAATAATATTAATAGTAATTAATTAATAATAAAATATAAGTTTTAAGTTAACACTTTATTTTATTTTATTTATTATTTATTTTTATTTTAGTTTATAAATATTTGTTTTAATATTATTATTATTTTTATAAAAAAATAAAAAATAAATTTAAAATATTAGTAAAAATATATTAGCTTTACTTAAAATTTTAATATAATAAGCTATTTATACTATTTAAATTAGTTTTTTTTAATAGTTATTTAATTAGTTTTAGCTAATTTTTATTTTAGCTTAATTTTATATAAATAACTACTAATATTAATTTTTTTTAATAGTTTTTTAAAAAAAAGTTATTAAAGTAATAAATTTTATTTATAATAATATTTAAGCTTTTTATATATTTATTTACTTTTTATAAAATTAATAATAATAGCCACTTTAAAAATTAAAAAAATATTAGCTTTTTAAAACTTAATAGCTACTATTTATTTAATAATATTTGCTTTAAAAAATCTTTTATATATAATATTATATTTAGTTATTAAAATAAATTTATACTATTTTTAAATTCATTATTTTATATTTTCAAATAAATAAATTATTTTTAACAAATAATGTACATTAGTTAAAAGTAATAATTTTTAATAATATTTTAAATATATATATATCTCTTCTTAAATATTATATTATATACATATATTAAACTTTAAAATAATATTTTAGTAAATTAGTTTTTATTTATAAATAAAAAAAATATAAGTAAGTAAACTTATAAAAAAAATAAAAGTAAAGAAAAATAGGAATTAACTTAATATTAGTTTTTTAAATTAAATTGCCTAAGTTTAATATAGATAGTAAAAAAGTTAAATTAATATATTAATATAACTATAGTAAGTAATTTTTAAATTCTTAGCTAAATTAAGTTAGCTACTCTAACTAAAAAGTTTTCTAAAATAAAAATAAAGCTAAATTAAAACTAAAGTATATATATAAATAGTAAAATACCTATAAAGTAGTACTAACTAAAAGGGTATTTACATATATATCTTTGCTTTTTAAATACTCTTTTTATAAAACTAGGTTTATAAAAATAAAAATTACTTATATATTTAGTTAAATTAGATAATTTATACTAGAAAAAATAGTTTACCAAGCTTATAGTAAAGCTATATAAGATATTAAAAAAGTTTTATAAGTAGGCTAAGCTTTGAAAAAATATAAAAGCTTTTTGTTTTACTAAATATAAATTTAAAACTAAGTTTTCTTTAAATATACTTAATACTTTTCAGTTTATAAATATATAAAATATAAATTAAATATATTAAAACTACTAGTTTAAAAGTTTTAGTTGTAAAAAGATTACTTAAATCTTAACTAATAATAAGTAATTTATAAAGTAGGTATTAAAAAAGCTTAAACTATTAGCTTTAATTAGTTTGTATATAGTTAGATATATAATTTATATTTTAAAGCCTTTTTATAACTAGCTTATTAATATTTTATATATATATATATAAAATAGTGTTTTTAAAGATAGTATATATAAAATATATATTATATTAAAAATAAAGTAACTAAATTTATTAATAGTATTTTATTTTTAATAAATAGTACTTTTTTAAGCTATATACTTAAATGCTTTTTTAGCTTTAAGACTGCTAATTTTACTATAGCTTTACTTTTTTAAATATTATAAATATACTAAAATATTTAACTAAGTTGTCTAATAGTTTTAGTAAAATAAAATAGTAAAATTTTAGAATATTTAAGTTTAAAAGTACTAATTTACTAATCTTAAATTTACTATAACTAGCTGTTTTATAAATTTTTTAAAGAGTAGAGTTATAATATATATTTTTATTTATTTTTAGCTTACTATATATATTATTAGCAAATACTACTATATAGAATAAAGAAGAGTCCTTATATTTAATACTAGATAAAGTATATTTTAAAATATTTATTAGTATATTAAAAATATACTTAAATAATAGAAAAGATAGAAAGTTGCTTTATTAAATACCCAAAAAGATTAGAAATATTTTTGAAATATTTAGACTAAGCAAAATTTTAGTAAAGGTATATTCAAGCTAAGTTTTTATATATTTGATAAATTTATTTTTAAACTTTATTTTGCATAATACTATTAAAAAATATTAATAGTTTATATAGTTGTAAGCTTTTTTTAAATTTATAAAAACTATTTTTTTTATTATTTTACTAATATTAGTGTGTTGTTCTGTCACTCAGCAACTTTATAAGTCGCTGACTTAATGATCATTCTCATCATTTTACCT